>CM044012.1:74238317-74405817 GCA_024085815.1 Flaveria linearis
ATAACAATAATAGTAATATCATAAGATATCGTATTACTTCAAAGTCATCCAAGGAGAACGCAGGTGAATAATCATAGGAAGATTGTGTGCCGTATGCCACTGCACATAATGTGCAGCAGCAGCAGCAGCCGCTTCTGCTTTGATTTTTCCTCGTGCTCCTTAAATTCAGTATAAGTGTAACAAATGTTATACAAATACTCCCATGGTGAAGATAAAAAGTAATCAATCCTTCAACTAGAAAATATTAAAATACAGTAACCGCACGTATGACTTTATAGTACTGTTCCTTCAATGAAAGAAACTTACATAGGTGGAACATTCACATATCCATAGAGGCAAGCAAGCAATTCTTTCTTGTAGAGATGACAAAATGAGTGGATTGGGTTAGGCCAACCCAAAAACCTTTTTTCCTTCTCTCTTTTTTTAAAATGTCGGTAATTAATGCATTCAGATATAATAACAAAACCATACTATTACAATAATAATCAAAACTTTTTTTGCTTAAACCCATTTGACCCATTTAAGATAAAGGCATAAGAACAACCCAAACCACCTATTCGTATAGGAATAAGCCCAAATTGCTGACCTTTACAGCATCGATGATAACAATACGTAAACAGAACACTGTTATGAATTCAAAGTAGTAGCACATGCACACCTTTCTAGCAACACGCTTCCTCTGTTTTTCCCTGTTTTTCAACTCCTCCTCAAATGGAGAAAGTGAACTGGGAGGCAATATTCCAGAAAGATCGATTTCACAAGCTGAAAATATTTGCATCACCATAAGACAATCATAACAGAAGAATGACAATTGTTAGATATATTAGGTGCTTCAACAACCCTTTTTTTTAACAACAGTTTGGTTTCTGATTAATGTTTAACCACATAATACCTGAAATGTTGTTGTTAAAGAAAAATGACTCAAGTAGCGATATCGCCTCCTCATGGCTTCTGATTGTGTGATTGTCTCCAATTGCAAAATTGTACCACTAATCCTGCAATTCATGAATTCAAGTTTCCAAATTTCGGATAAACAAATATAATCTTGAGGGAGCAGACTGTTTACATTTTTTTCAAAGAAAAGAAAAACTATTATGAAATTTGATTTTAAAAAACTTATGTAGATACTAACCTTAACTATTATGAAATTTGATTTTTATAAACTTATGTAGATACTGACCTTTGAGGAAGCCTATCATAGCTTCCATAATGATGTAGAAGACACTTCATGTTTAATGGATGGAGGATGAGATGCTGACCATCAGCTGCCTGAAACAATTAAAGATACAGAGGAAGATATTAGTGTTATTACATGTCAAGTAATAATAAGGTAATATATTATAATCACCACTGCATATTATTAATTCTTCTTCGTCTAAAATGCATTAGTGAAAAGAGGATAAACTTGTAAAACCAAGTTACCTGATAGAAATCATATGATCCTTTCATCTTCTTATCTGTGAAACTATCAGAGGGCAGTTGCATACCCTTGCTATCATCATAAGAAGAAGACAAAATTTCACCTTGGCCATCATTGGGTTCATCCACAGCAGCAGTTTGATTCACCAAAGATTCATTAACATTAACGGACTTAAAGCCACTCACAAGAAATGATTCATCTTTGACAAGAAGTTCTTCTGACGTAACTGAACCATTAACATCTATACCAAAACTCAAATTTGGGGGAGAGCCCTTGTGATAAGAATCATTCTTATGGGAGTGACTCCATCAACAGTCCTACTTTCCTTCCAATATTTCTTTCTTTCTGCCAGTTGTTCCATTGCAGTACAGACATACGGAAGCCTTTCCAAGTCATCAACAAGCCCTGATTCTGCTCTAGCTAGCCAACTATCTAGATCTGAAATGGCTTTCCTAACTGCCAGCTCAGCATCAGCTGTAAAAGTGAACTTTGAAAAGGCGTCGTGAACTTCCTCATGTTCATGGACCCTTTCTTTCTGTTTTGCACTGAGAGTTAATGAATCTTTATCACGTGTTAGGAGCATGAATTCAATGACATCACCAACATGATGCTGCTTGACATTCTCAATGTAGATGGTATACAAGTCTTTTGATGATATCGTCATGAAACATAGGGGACATTTTTTCCAGTACTCGCTTTTATGATCATCTTCACCAATCAAAAAGTATCTCAATATACAAGGGAAACAGAAGATATGGCCACATGATGTCATCTGTGGACACAAAAGTTCCTCCAAACATATTGGACAGGTTGTAGGGTGAGGAGTGAAATACTTCAAACATATGATATCCTCCCATCGCAGCATCTTATCTGGATCCAATGACTCAGGGCCACGGTTGCCGGAGTCAAGCAAGACAAATTTATAATTGGCTTGAAGAAACAAGTCTTTATTGTAAGGCTTTCTCTTTGGTAATTTTCTTGGAGGATTAGGCCTTGGTTGAGGACGAGAAATGGGATCATAATGAAAATTCAACAAGTAATTACCATTTACTCCCTGCGCTTTTCTTCCTGCTGATGTTGGAGCGGCCCCTTGGCCTTGATTAGATCGATATCTGTGATGGGTGGCGGAAGAGGCGCTAGATTGGGCAGAAACATCAGATTTGTGGTGGGGTGGAGTCTTATTGTCATATTGTCCTTTCACCTATGATGATAATTACTAGTTTAATCAGCAAAACATGATCTTTGAAAACAAATCAACCAATGGTTCAAGGAGTATTGCTTGAATTAGCAGTGAAGCAAAAGCATACAAGTGTATGTGCATGGGATGGAGGTTTACCTTTTTGGAAAATCCAGCAGCAGCAGCAGAAGGGTTGGGTGTTGGAGACGATGAATCTGCGGAGAATTGAAAAGGTAATAAGTTAGTAGTTTGCAGTAAAAAAGGATGAATGGTAAGAATAGATTATAATTCTAGGGTTAGAAGAAACGGAAGGGAAAGGTAAATATAGTTTATGCGAAGGACCTGCGAAAGTGTCGGGCATATGCGGAGGATCAGAGGTAGGAAGGATGCGATTGGATGATCCATGGTTAAGATTAGGGTTTTGAGAGTGGATGTGAGTTGAAGACGAAGACGATGAACCAAGATTTTGAGAGGGCAAGATGGACATGAAAATGTAAAGGGATTTGTTATCAAGGATAGCAGTAGAGAAAGATATCAATCAGATCACCCAATTCAATTTATTCTTACTTACTTATTCCCCTATCTTTCTTCTCTTCTCTCTCTCTCGATTCGATCCGAATAACCGGCATCTCCTCCGCCCTTCCTACCGACTTCCTTACTTTCATTAATTCCCCCCTCTTCTTTCTTTCTCTCCCGCTTACGCCCTCCTCCTTTCCCATCATTACAATAACACACATAAACTAGGGATTTGATTTGTTTTCTACTTTAAAAACTATTCTACAACTCCGAAACAACCAACGCTGCCTCTCTTGTCATGTGAATGACAATTTATAGCAGCCACATCAACAACTTGTCAATCACTGAGATTACTTAACAAAATAACTAGATGGAAACAAGACTTGTGATATATGGTAGATAAATGTGTTAGTAATAGCTTTAACAAAGAATCCAACGTTTTACGGTAGGTACAAACATATTGACACACGCTATTATTTCATCAGAGAATATATTGATAATATCATATCAATATTATACATATAAGTGGACAAATTCAAATAGCGACCAAATCATTACCAAGAGTCAAGCTCATTACAATGAGGAAGATGACAATGGTGAAGTGAGATTAGTCACACTCGTCTATTAGCATTTAATGGTTGGATCAAATATGTAAATAACTTAAAGTGTATATAAAGTAAGTCTATGCATTTGTAGAACTCAAGGGCTGTTAGTGTTAAAATGGAAGTTGTTAACTAGTTTGATGGGTTGCAACATTTTTATCAAATGTTGTTGAGACCGGATCAGACTCGTTGGGAACTGTGACCGAACCAGTTCGCATTAATTCGTTTTGGAAGGGTTCGACCAGGCAGTTCGTCCCGAATCGGTGGTTGGATGGGGAACCGGATAATGGTCGAATCGGGTTTTGATTTGATTTTTTTTTAAATTTTAATGGGTAAATCGAGGTGTTGAACGATAAATTAGTGTGTTGGACATAAAAATATAATTAAGTTTTATATATAACTATAAAATACACATGTAAATTACTTATATTGAATTATATGTATAATTATATATATATATATATAATATTATATATAATTATGACGTCATCCGTTTCTTAAATCCGATCCGACCACCAACCAATAACGTGTCCAGTTCGGTTCTGAAAACATTGTTTTTATCCAAAGTCGTGTCCCTTCCATTGATTTATATATATGTCGAGTCCTAAGAACAAGTCGGGGGACTGACAATCTAGAATTTGTTGCGATTTTAATTCAATTTCAAGTTAGCTTATGATCGATTGTTTCTTAATTATGTGTAACACTTTCTTCATGGATATAAGACTATAAATGAAGTTATGCATGTTTATTTTCAAAGATAATCATCATTCTCTGATCTAGCTAGCCTTTTCTTAACTTGGATGGTGTATGTTATAGATGGATTACCAAGTGCAGAGGCCCACTCACTTAGGATTGACTTCACCCAAACCTCCAACAGTGATTCACACCCATAGACTACAAGGACCCGAGAGACACCCTCACCCAACCATACCATATAACTACAATGTCGACTTTCTAGGAGGAATTTGAGAAGCTGTCGTATCAGGTAGGTTGTCTATCGAAGACCTTGCTACATGATGTTTCATCACGGGCCATGTAGATGAGGTTCGATTGTTTTTTTGTTTTTTTTCTCCTTTATCTACTATGGTAATCACCTGAAACAATGCTTTTGAGCATTATATATAAATGAAGACGCACTTATATCCAAATCATGTTTTTGACCCACCAAAGAGTTGAAAAGATAATGTGTGAACAAGTAAATCCTAGACAAGAGATGGAAGAGTTGAAGGAATCAAGATGTACGTATTCTGTTTTGTGAAAGTGATAATCCATAACTAAAGCCAAAAACATATAAATACAGACGCTAATCACCACAATTACCACCTGCAACTGCACCTACACGTTTGCCCTCAAACAAGGAGGAAGACCAGGGAAAACCTAACTTACCACACCACTAAACACTGACACGTTCAAGACTAAAAAACAAATACTGACTTTCCCAACAACTGGGCTCACAAAACAAAATGGACAAACTCGAACTGGGCTGAATGCTCAGCCCATTTATTCAATTGACCCATACTAAACTTGAAATAAAACAGTACAACAAATTCCTCCCCTTAAACAAGCAATGCTTCAAGCATCTTGTTTAATCTCTTGAATACCAATCCTGTTTCTGAGTTGAATGAAAGTCTCCAGCCTCAATGGTTTTGTTAACCCATACGCCAGCTGATCTGAGGTACCACAGAATTCCAGTTCCATGATGTTTCTATTCACCAATTCTCTAAGATAATGGAACCGCACGTCTATATGTTTCGTTCTTCTATGCATCACCGAATTTTTCGATAGCTTAATCGTTGAGCTATTATCACATAGAATACTTGTCTTCTCGGGTTGTTTTTCTCCGATGTCTTCAAGTAATCCCCTTAACCAAACGCAGTGACAAGCACACCCCGTAGCTGCCACGTACTCCGCTTCGGTGGATGAGAGTGTAACGATATCTTGCTTCCGGGAACACCAGCAGATTGCAGCCCCACTCAACAGAAATACATAGCCCGATGTGCACCGACAGTCCTCCAAATCTCTAGCTTAATCACTATCGGTATATACTTCGAGCTTCGTATCCAGACCCTTCTGATAAAATAAACCAAAATTATAAGTCTATTTAACATACCTTAGTACCCGTTTGGCAGCTTCCAAATGTTCCTCCCTAGGATCGGCCATAAATCTCGATATTAGGCTCACAACGAACATAATATCTGACCGAGTAACCGTCAGATACATTAAACTCCCAATGAGCTATTTATAAAGTGTACCATCAATCTCCTCCCCTACTCCAGCTCGTGTCAAAACAGTTCCCTGAACTATCGGATTCTTGACTGGGTTAGCGTCCCACATCCTGAACCGTTTCAGAACCTCTTATGCATATTCTGCTGACAAATGGAAATACCTTCAACATCTTGTTTCACTTCGACTCCAAGAAAGTATCTCATCTCACCGAGATCAGTCATCTCAAACTCATTTTGCATCGACTTTTTGAAGCTTTCACATAACATGTTATCGTTTCCTGCATAAATTAAGTTGTCAACATAAAGGCTTACCACCAAAACTTTGTTCCACACACATCTGACAAACAGTGTGTGATCAAGTTCACTCCTTTTGAATCCTTCCTTCTTAAAATACGTCTCTATTCTAGTGAACCATGCTCTCGACGCTTGCTTCAACCCGTAAAGTGCTTTATTCAGCCTATACACTTTCGCCTCTTCCCATTTCTTAACAAAACCTTGAGGTTGATAAACATGAACAACCTCCTTTAGTTCCCCACGTAGAAACGCCCTCTTTACGTCGAGTTGAGGCACCAACCAGTCCCTCTTAACCGCTACTGCTAATATGGTTCGAATGGTGTCCCATCGAGCCACCGGAGCAAACACCTCCGTATAATCAACCCCTTTCTTTAGAGCATACCCCTTTACGACTAACCGAGCCTTATACTTGTCTACCTCTCCTTTTTCTTTCAGCGTTGTCTTAAAAACCCATTTCACCCCAATCGGCTTGGCCCCAACTGAAAGTTCTACCAACTGCCATGTGTTATTGTGTTCAATTGAGTTAATTTCACTTTTCATAGCATCAACCCACTTCTGTTCCTTGCTTGCCTCTTCGTACGTGACCGGATCTTCAAGGGAACTATAGAGAGCAAAACCTACTTCATCTTCTGATAACTCCGAGCAGTAATCATCCATCCACACAGGTCTTTTTCTGACACGGGTAGAAGGCTCGGCTGCATTATTCAGTTCAGGTGAAACAACCTCATTTTGGTCAGTGTTCGATCCCGACCCAGATGTCGTTCCGACAGGTTCTGCCCCTGTGGTCTGATCATTTGCTGCTGCTGTACTCTGAGGAGTTGAGCCAGACCCACCTGATTGTTCCTCTGTAGTTGTAGTCTCCGGTTGAGTCACTTGTTGAGTGTGATCAACTTCTTCTCCAATTTCATCCACCACTGCCTTTTCTTCTTCAATAAACAACTCATCTTTTTTTTCTTTGAATGATCCCCATTACCAGCTCTTAGTTTCATCGAACACGACGTCACGACTGATGACTATCTTCTTAGTTGTAGGATCATACAACCGAAAGGCTTTCGATTCTTGACTAATCCCAAGAAAGATGCACTTATGGCTTCGTGCATCCAACTTTGTTCGTAGTTGTGCAGGTACATGTACATATCCTACACACCCAAACACTTTGAAATGCTCCACATTCGGCTTCAAACCTGTCCACATCTCCTCCGGGATCTTCCACGGCCCCTTCCTCTGCCTCTGCTTGAGCTTCCTCATCCTCGGCCCCTCCCTCGTCCAAAACTAGACTCGTTTTCAACCTTTAACACGTGATCTTGATCGGTTGTTCTTCCAGTGAGTTTCTGTTCATGGACTAAGAGGGAACTCTAAAGCTTGTCGACCGTGAGAGAATCGGTATCACTAGACTCCTCAATCGAACATACTATAAAATTGAAACTCAGTGTTAAAGAGCGAAGAATTTTCTCCACAACTTTCACATCAGGCATGTCCTCCCCACAATTTCTCATGTTATTAGCCACCACCATTACTCAATTGAAGTAATCAGTAATCAGTGATCCTTCATCTCTAGCGTCTCAAACTCTCGTCGAAGCCGCTGTAATTGTGCTCGTTTAACACGGGCATTGCCGTGGTATTTCAACTTCATCGCATCCCGGATTCCCTTGGCTGAATTCTTCTGTGTTATCGTTTTAATTATTTGTTTGTCAATTGACCGAAACAAATAATTTCATGCCTTTAGGTCTTTCATCCGCATCACATCCAGATTTGTACTCTAGGTCGGTGTAAGTTGCTCTCCCTCAGTGGGTTCCTTGAAGCCTCGTTCGATCACCACCCAATACTCCTTGGAGCGGAGTAGGGTTTCCATAACCATACTCCAGTGATCGTAATCCCCATCGAAGCGTGGAACACTGGTCTTCACCGATTCTTCCTCTGCCATCTCTTTCACTCGGTCTCACCTCTCAAGAGCACCCAGGAGTGCTCTGATACCACTTGAAGGAATCAAGAGGTATGATGGGGTACCACCCCAAATACAACATGATACACTAAAGGCCGGAATGAATAACAATAGTAATAACACAAGTAACACATTTAGGTAGCACTTCAAACGATAACCTTATACAAGAGCTAGCCGCGGCTCGTAGGGATAGTAACCTCAGCCGCGGCTCACACATAAATTCTTAGCCAAGTCCAATTTATGATCTGAACCAAACAATATTGGCACGATGAAAATGAAAGCAAAAGTCTATCATAATAAGTCAAAGACAAAAGATGAGGATATACTCCTTGGCCGCGGCTGACATAGGTGTATGCCCTCAAGCCGCGGCTGGCATAGCGGTATGCCCTCAAGACGCGGCTCAATAAGGAATCGAAATACATCCATTCTCAACACTCATGATTTTGAGAAAGTAAGAATAAATGAGAAGATATCTTAACAAAGAAGAAAGACACTTATTGGATATCAAGGAATACAACTATAACATAAAACAAGAAAGTATATAGGTTAAGCTCTGAACAAGATAATGACATAAGAGCAAGCTGCAACCAGATATGTCAGAAGCCAAAGTCAACTATAGAGACAAGAAACATTAATTCTATGTTAGAGACCCTTTACTCCAAAAGGGTATAGAACCCTCTACCCAAGAGAGTTTAGGTTTTGATGGTTGACTACAGATTACTTAAGATAGAACCAAACCTCAGCTCCTTTGGATAAATAACAACTATAAATACCATCCTCATTGGACAGGTAGTGGATACACAATCATTCGTAAGTCTCTACTCTCTCAAATGACACTATCTGCTGATCTTCAACTTTAACATCTCATACTCATCATCTTTATTCTCACCCTTACATATATATATATGTTTATGTTTGACACATCTTGTACGCACACTGACTTGAGCGTCGGAGTGCCCTCGGAGCTCAGGCTCCAGTGCCCTCTAACGAGTTATCTTTGGTTGCAGCCTATAGGACTCAAGATGAAGGAAAATGAAGCTACATCACCCATGAGACGAACCTGAACCAAATGAGTCACTCTCTTGCACTGCTTCTTCTTCGACTCACCTCTAGGTGAGGAATTTGGAGCAACAAGGTACGTATTCTGTTTTGTGAAAGTGATAATCCATAACTAAAGCCAAAAACATATAAATACAGACGCTAATCACCACGATTACCACCTGCAACTGCACCTACACGTTTGCCCTCAAACGAGGAGGAAGACCAGGGAAAACCTAACTTACCACACCACTAAACACAGACACGTTCAAGACTAAAAAACAAATACCGACTCTCCCAACAACCTGGACAGACTCGAACTGGGCTGAATGCTCAGCCCATTTATTCAAATGACCCATACTAAACTTGAAATAAAACAGCCCTACAAGAGTTACAAAGCACAATTAGAAAATGCAATTATTATTACATAAAAAGGAGTTGAGATACAATTAATTAATACATATAATGATGAAATTATTTTATTAGCAAGTGAAGTAATAGAGTGAAAAGGGATTGGTTTGATGTGATTTGATGTGATTTGATGTGATGTCATCTCTCGAAGATGCCTTTAACGTAAACCATGCCTTTCTCACTGAGGTTCAACTCCTTTCTCATCTGGTCTACCTGCTGGTCGTCCCCTTGGACCGTAATCTCGGACAGCGTGCCGTCTTCGGCCACCAGCATCCGCACCTTGATCTGCTCTTTTCTTGATGCTCGCTTCCAGTAGTACACTCCTCTGTTTCAATTGAATTCTTAAGTATCTAATCTTTTCTTTCTTTTCATAGACACACATGTTACATGTATATATAATAATAAGATACAATAATAATAATAATAATAAGTTATAAGAAGAAGACGACGAAGAAAGAGAGCATTTGGTTACTTAAGCCAATGGGCTGAAAGTGGTGAGGGCGAACCAGTTGTTACCGAGGTCTGGGAGGGTGATGGTAAGCACGAGGGCGACACTAGCCAGGCTGATACACGTGCAGAACGTCAGGAGTGCCGCCTGCCCTCTGCTCGGAACCATCACGCCTTCGAATCTGCACGTGGATAGCTAACTAATTAAAACCTAACCTATCTGATATCTACTTAATTTGTAATTAAATAATAATTAGAGTATGATTGATATGATGGACTTACGTGATAGTCTCTCCTCTGTCGACGACGGAGAAGTTGTTACGAGCGAAGAAGGAGAGGATTTCTCCAGCCACCTGGTTAGGCGTCTTCTTCTTTTCAACTTCTTGTTCTTGTACGAAGCTCTTCATCACAACCTGAAGATTCAAACGAATAATAATAATAATAATTAGCAATAAGGTTAGGTTAGGTCATTGATTGGGGTTTGGTTGATTGGTACCTTGGATTTGACGGAGCGCTTGATGAGGGACCAAAGTCCTGGTACGGAGATGACAAACAAACCGAGAGAGGTGTAGTAGCTGGTGGTGGAATACCCGACGCTCGCACCCGCGTCTGCAACTACAAACAGAGGGCTGCTTGCATACACTGCCCAAAAACTCCTCCTCCTCCTCTTCTTCTTCTTCTTGTTATTGATTGATGATACCCATGCTAATTGTTGTTGTCGATGGTGGTGATCCCTGCTGCTGATTTCCAATTTTGATGGGAGCTTGAGAGATGTATCTCCTGTTTCTACATGTGCACTTGTTTATCATGCATGGCATGATGTCGTCTATTCCATCTCCCTTTTTCATCTTTTTTCAATATCCAATATATCAACCAACCATCTGGCCTTTTTACATCAGTTAAAAATCAATGTACATGCATATATTAATTTCTTTTACCTCAATGCTATTCTTTATCTCCTGCAGAACAGAGTTCTGACCGTGCAGAGTTCTTGAAGCTCTGCAAGAGAGTTGAGTATATGATTCGAGCATGGTATTTTATTCAGTTTGAAGATCTTATGGTATTAATTAATTAGCTTGCTTTTCTCAAAATAACAATCCAACACTTATATGCATCTTGATTAATTGCACCCATCTATCTCACTTCATTATCATTACTTGCAGCAACTATATGCGCTGTTTGATCCCGTATATGGGGCTCAGAAATTGGAGCAGCAACATTTATCCTCAGAAGAGATTGATAATCTTAAACAGGACTTTCTCAACTATATGTTTAAGGTACTCAGCTCCATCTTCGTCATACATGCATCCTTTGAATATGTGGCACAACACATGCTTCTTAATTTGCAGGTACTTGAAAAGAGAAACTTTAAAATTGCTACTAATGAGGAGATTGTTGTTGCACAATCAGGCCAATATCTTCTTAATCTTCCAATCTCAGTGGATGAATCAAAGGTTTCGCTATCTGCTTGTTTATAACTATATATGTTTATTAGTATTTAACCTTTTTACTCGCATATTATTATAGCTTGATAAAAACTTATTGAAGAGGTACTTCAAGGAGCATCCACAAGAAAACCTTCCTGACTTTGCAGATAAGGTATTGCTCGTTGTTATTTCTAGCTTTGAAGTGTTTGTATGGCTTCATTTTAGCGGTGTATATATAGTTAATTTTAACTAATGTGGAAACGCGCCGGTACTTTACAACAAACATGCAAGTCAATGATAGTTTTAAATAAAGACATGTCGGAATTAGTCTTTTTATTGTTCCAAATTAATATTACTTTGCAGTATATAATCTTTAGACGTGGCATTGGAATTGATCGTACAACTGATTACTTTATCATGGAGAAGGTGGACATGATAATTGCACGCATATGGCATGGATCATGAGAGTAACCAAGTAAGTTGTAGCATGTCATACAAATTGTACTTGCTATTTAATTAACCTCCAAATGCACGTGTACTTATATACTAGTTCAAAGTCTCGCTATTTTGCTTGCAGGATCGAAAAGTTTTTCCCCAAGAAAACTAGTGTACCACTTAAGAAGGAGGATGATGAAATCACAGATAAAGATTTCCAGGACGACTTGTATGTTGAACGAATCCGTATTGAAAAAATGGAGTTCAGGTTGTAAAAGTATTAATTAATTTTTCTTGAGTTTTCTTTTTTTTAAATGCTAGCTAGCTAGACATATAATAACTGAGACTTTAACATTCTACCAGTTTACAGAATTTGGTGAGTAAGATTACAATCCAAGAACCTACATTTGACAGGATAATTGTTGTGTACAGGAAACATTCAATTGATTACACACACACACACACACACATATATATATATATATGTATATATATATGTGGATTCAAATGAAAAACCAAAAGAGGTATATATATATATAATATATGTATATATTAATATATATATATATATGTAGGAGAGGGATCAAATGAAAATCCTGTTTATAATTAAAAACTATGAAAACCACCACTATCAATAGCTAAATTTATAATTGATTTAACTTTTTAATTGTTTAAAATATATTTAAGTAAACTTCGACCTTATTTTTTGAGGTTATTATATATTTTTTTAATTCAAACTCAAAGGAACGACGATGATGACCAAACGACTTATATATACGTAACTTGTATGAGTTACATGTACGTAACTCTTAGTTGTACACCTTGTAACACGTACTTACATATACATAACCCCTACATGTACGTAATTTTTAGTTGTATACTTTGTAACTCGTACTTATGTATATGTAACTTTTGATTATTATTTATGGCATAGTTTTCAAGGGATCCCTCCCCCACAACACACACCCACCCCACCACACACACACACACACACACACATATATATATATATATATATATATATATATGTATGTATGTATCCTACTTCTAATAAATAAAAATAACTTTACTGATGTGGCAGCCTCCTAACCCATTTGACCCATTAATTTTCCGCCTAAATATCTACCATATTTATTTTAAGTATGTAGTAAGAATCCTCTATAAATAGGTAACCAAGTGATTTTTGAAAATCTTCATTAACAAATTTGAAATTGTAAATTTTTAATAACTAACATGTTTCAAGGATCTAAATGATTTTTATTCTATAAAGTTTATTAAGGTATTTTTTTCTGAAACCCGCTTTCTATATGTACAAATTTTACATAATTAAACTTATGTTTTGATTTTTTATTTTTCCAATACAGGATACAAAGTTTCAAGGCATTATTATAAAATGTACATTTCGAAAACATTCAAAAAATGAAAATTATTCAAATATAAATATGTCAATAGTAAGCAAAAGGTTTGTTTCGATAATAACACAATGTTGACAAAATGCTTAACTTCGTCGGATCTGTACATGGTTTTGATTTTATCAACTCTCTCACCATTTTAGATAATTAAGTTTTTGAATGTGAAACAATTTGTATGTTTTATTATATTATACTCATTCTTTATTATGTAATATGGTTTATAGATATTATCCGTTATGTTATTAGTGATTTATAATTACTGTATGTACGTTTTTTAACTGTTAAACCCGTGTATTACACGGGTAAATAACCTAGTATATATATGTGTGTGTGTGTGCGTATATGTATGTATATATATGGCATAGTTTTTACATCTTCCTGTTGTCGTTATTCTTTTTTCCTCCGATGACCACCTAAATATATGTAACTTTAATTACAATCCCCAAATCTAGAAAAACTAGATGACCCAGTTACATATACACACTCAAATTCAAGTTACATATATGTCTTCAAATCATCGTTCTTTTCTTCAAATGTACAAGATGGAGCAATAGTGAAAAAATTGATGCTAGGTACGTATACGTATTCAAATTGTTTTCTCCTTCAAATCATTGTCCTTTATCAGTTCAAAACTTTCAAAATCAAACAAAAATATTGAAGCTTCTAAGGGTGTTCTCGTACGTGTGACGTCGTTATGGTGTACTCGCAAAACGAAAATATTGAAGCTTCTAAGGGTGTTCTCGTACGTGTGACGTCGTTGTGGTGTACGACGGTGACAATACAGTAGATAACACTATGTGCCATGATTTCTATCGGATTTGTCTGATGTTTATCGGCTTCTCACATATGTTGTAATTGAATTTGAGATAGTTAAGGTTTAGTTAAATTATTTAAGGAGAGAAATCATGATCTTAAAATATTACTAAAATTGAAAAGGTATCAAAATTATCTTAATGACCTTTTAAATAAAATATAAGCAATTTAAAATAAAAAAGTATAATTGTTTAAAAGTGTTTTTCATGATTTTGAATTATAAAAATGGTTTTCATTTGATCCCTATATATATATATATATATATATATATATATATATATATATATATATATATGTGTGTGTGTGTGTGTGTGTTTATGTGTGAGTGTGTTTTTATGTATATGTGTGTGTGAGTGTGTGCGTATGTGTGAGTGTGTGTGTTTGATTGATACAGACTAGCAGGAACGAAGACAAAAAAGGACGTGGAATCTATGTGAAGCATTTAAACAAATCCCAATGGCAGATATGGAAATCGTTTTGGTGAGTGAGTTTTAGTTCTCGATCTCATCTTTCATTTGAGTTGAGTGGTTGAGGAGAACAGATTGTTTCTTTCAACAGCCCGAGAAGAAAAACCCAAGTTTAACCCCAATGGACTGGGTGAAATTTCTTACAACTGTTGTATTCGGTCTGGTGAGTCATTTATAAAATATTCATTCACTCACTCATGTTTCTTTCTTTTTTGAACTAAGTGTTTAGTTTTTAGGCAGCTGCTACTGGTTCAATTGAAACGCCTCAAGCTGACTTTTGGGTCATTATTGCAGTTGTCTCTACAGTAGTTGGATACTGTGCCAAAGTATACTTTACGTGAGTGAGTGACTGTTGTTCAATTGTGTACTTGAGTTTCATTGGTGTTAGTGATAAGGAATGGTTTATAGGTTTCAGGCAAACATGGAAACATATCAGAACTTAATCACCCAGTTCATGTATGACAAACAACTGGATAGTAGAAAAGGCACTCTTCTTCATTTGTGCGATGATGTCATTCAACAAGAAGTAATAGCATACATATATAACTTCAAATTTCAGATAATATGTGATTTTAGGCTAACTTAACTGATCCTAATCATATTCAGGTAAAAGAGGTGATCATTTCTTTCTTTATATTAATGGAACAGGGAAAAGCAACTTTAAAGGTACCACCTATCCATGTCAAGGATATCATTCATTTCATAAGTTTGACACTGATTATATAATTATATGCTCTAATTACAGGAACTAGATAAAAATGTGAGGAACTTCTAAAGGAAGAGTTTGGTGAGAGATGCAACTTTGATGTCGATGACGCTGTTAGTAAATTAGAAAAATTGGGAATTATATTTACTAAGGTATATATATATATATATATATATATATACTAATAATTATATATATATATATATATATATATCAGCTTAGAGTTATGGGAATTTTATATTTCTTAATTAGGATCAAATAGGAATGTATTATTGTGCTGGTCTTAAACGTGCAAATGAGATCATTGGCACCACCACAGAAGAGCTGGTCCTTAAGGCAAGACAGGAGGAGGCCAATGCTTAAATGTGTTGCCACCCACGTCACACTTTTTTATGTTTAATTATCTTCTAAAACTTCATTTAGACTTTGGGATTGAAAATTATGTGTATAACTAACAGTTTTATTAATGTATCATATGAGTGAATATTGCCAGTGACGTTTTGTTTGTTTATTAGGTGACTCGTATTTGTAAAAATTCTTTGAAAACTGAAATGTGGTAATTGAAATTGCATTAGCCACACAACCAGCAGTCACCATTGCAAATATTCAGAAAGAGTTGTGTTTTGCATCATCAATTTTACAATTGCAAATATTCAGAAAGAGTTGTGTTTGCATCACCAATTTTACAATAATTTTAATTACTAAACAAGAAAAAAGAAAAGAAGAAAACAATGATATGCTTATCTAAAAAGGGTCATCTTAAACATCATTGATCACATAGTCCATCGTAAATTTATATTCATAATTCACTCACCATTTATTGCCACACATTTCCTGAAAAAGTTTATAACACATCATGGGCATGACTAAACACGTTGGTTTATATTTGAAAACAGAAAACATGCCGAGATTTAGGAATCAGCAAGAGCGATAAGCTGATCAACAACACTTGGGTCTGCTAGGGTGCTTATATCCCCAAGCTCGTCTAGCTGTCTAGAGGCTATTTTCCTCAAAATTCTCCTCATTATCTTTCCACTTCTTGTCTTTGGAAGACTGGGTGCCCAATGAATTCTGTCAGGTGCTGCAAATGCTCCAATCTGATATGCAAATATATAACACATCTTCACAATATAATTGTAGATTAAAATAATAAGCAATTCATAATCTTTCTACACTAATGAACAATAAGCAAACATAATTATAGCTGTAGTTCTTTTAAACACTAAAAAAATATGAACAGAGATTACCATGGTAGCATTCGTACAAGACATCAAAAAAGGATTCGATTTTTTAAAAGGCAAAACTAACGAAAACTTACTTGGTTTCGAACCACAAGAACAAGGCTTTTGCGAAGATCTTCACTGTATGGAACACCCTCCACTAAAGTAACAAATGCATATATTCCCTGCCCTTTAACCTAACAACACAAAACAGATTAAAGATTGCTGTAGCAATTTCCCACATGTAAATAATATGCAAAAGAGAGGCGGGCGGGTAAATAGTGTAACGAGTCAAAGCAGGTGCTTTCTTTAGTAAAGGTCGCAATGGGCTGGGTTGGGTTTCCCGCCACACCTTTTTGGACCTTTTTTAACCAATAGGAAACATCCGACCCCAAACCCCTTCTTGTTACATTTCTTTACCTTAACAGTTTGAGATCAAACATAACCCTACTACCCTACTATCTGAGATAAAACAAAACCTGTTTGGTCAAAACTGCCACCTCTAATGCAGCTAAAAAGCTACCTCATGCTCAACACCAACAACGGCTGCTTCAGCACAATGGGGATGTGAAACTAGTGCCGACTCAACTTCTGCAGTACCAATACGGTGTCCACTGTTCACGTATTACAAACAGTGTAAGCTAATGAATTTCAGCAGTACAAGTAAATTTGCAATGGTGTGTTATTAGACAGAGATCCATATTGGTTATTGCATACATGTAGTTATAAGTACACCATAGCATTGGATGTCAACAATGTCCTACAATTACAGGTTTCCTATAACACATGCATCCAACTTCAAGTAACTTATAATTCAGATTTGAATTAAAAGGGTTACCGTTTTCACATACATGTACTTCTCATTGCAAGCCACGATGAAAGACAGTTTATGAGACTTTTTTAATGCCAATTTAGACATGTCTGAGTTGGCGATTTGACTAGTCTTAGCCCATAGGCACATTATCTTACTCTGTTTAATTTACCTTCTTCAGTCTAAATTCCTTGTTTTAGGTGTTATACTGCTAACATTTGTCCAAGTAGACTTAATAAGATACCTGACATTAATCACATCATCAACTCTCCCTGTGAGCCAATGATATCCATCCTTGTCCCTGAAACAATTCGGCATTCGACATAAATCAATGTACCATTTCGCATCTGAGATTTTATGATACCCAAAATGCATTATTTACCTACTGCAGCCATCACCACTAAAATAATAACCTGGGAACACCTTGAAATAAGTTGTTTCATATCTCTCATGATCACCATAGAGAGTCCTAAATGCCCCAGGCCATGAACTTTTAACACATAAATAGCCACTGCACTCCCCATCAATTTCATTTCCCTTTTCATCCACTATCACAGGCTGCATTCAAATTATTTAATTTTTTTATAAATAAACTCAAGAATGATCGTGCGACTATATATTTTCTGTATATTACCTGAACCCCAAAAAATGGGAAAGTGGCAGAGCCAGGTTTTTGTGGCCATGCGCCAGGTAAGGGAGTAATCTGAAGCAATAAACGGCAAAAGGTGGCATTAGATCATATGATCACTTGAAATTAAAATGATCAACTACTGTGTACCATGAAACCCCCTGTCTCTGTTTGCCACCAAGTATCTGATATTGGACACCTTGAATCTCAAACTACATTGAAAAACCACCTGTCAAATAAAGGAATTTTCATGACATACATACAATAAATAGTTAAATATTAAAATTTTGAAGGTCGACTTAAAATGAAGAACCTCCATGCACTTGGGTTGATTGGTTCTCCTACGCTACCAAGGACCCGTAAAGATTTACGAGAATAACGAGTAACATACTGCATGGAGCAAAAAGTATAAGATTAATAGGAGAGAATTTCTAAGAAAATAAAAAAAATATATACTTATAAGAAAATAAACGGTTGAAAGACTGCTTGCCTCATTTCCATCACGCATAAGAGACCGCACCAGTGTTGGAGCAGTGTAGAATATTGTCACCTTGTATTTATCAACAATTTCCCAGCAGCATCCAGAATCTGGATAGTTAGGGACCTGAAGGCAACACTTATCTTAAGTTTTAAGAGATCTTCTATCGCATCAAATAGTACTTGAGCCGGTGCTGACCAAAATAACTTAAAGATCTCAACTTTTTAACACCTGATAGGTGGTATTAATTACTTTTTTAATTTTCATAGCTGATTATAGTCACAGAAAATTGAAATGTCTCTGAAGTAAAGGATCATAATGACATATATTAGTATATTAGATCACATGTATCCTTGAACGCATGACCTCTGATTATCAGAATAATACACAAAATATGAATTATTTACCCCTTCATAAAGTACAACTGTTGCTCCATTAAGTAGAGGTCCATAGGTAACATAACTGTGTCCAGTAATCCAACCACAGTCAGCTGTACACCTAAAGAGTTCAGAAAGAAAAAAAAACTTCTAAATACATGCTGAGACAAAAAGATTTCGTTCAGCGTTGTCTTAAAAACCCATTTCACCCCAATCGGCTTGGCCCCAACTGAAAGTTATACCAACTGCCATGTGTTATTGTGTTCAATTGAGTTAATTTCACTTTTCATAGCATCAACCCACTTCTGTTCCTTGCTTGCCTCTTCGTACGTGACCGGATCTTCAAGGGAACTATAGAGAGCAAAACCTACTTCATCTTCTGACAACTCCGAGCAGTAATCATCCATCCACACAGGTCTTTTTCTGACACGGGTAGAAGGCTCAGCTGCATTATTCAGTTCAGGTGAAACAACCTCATTTTGGTCAGTGTTCGATCCCGACCCAGATGTCGTTCCGACAGGTTCTGCCCCTGTGGTCTGATCATTTGCTGCTGCTGTACTCTGAGGAGTTGAGCCAGACCCACCTGATTGTTCCTCTGTAGTTGTAGTCTCCGGTTGAGTCACTTGTTGAGTGTGATCAACTTCTTCTCCAATTTCATCCACCACTGCCTTTTCTTCTTCAATAAACAACTCATCTTTTTTTTCTTTGAATGATCCCCATTCCCAGCTCTTAGTTTCATCGAACACGACGTCACGACTGATGACTATCTTCTTAGTTGTAGGATCATACAACCGAAAGGCTTTCGATTCTTGACTAATCCCAAGAAAGATGCACTTATGGCTTCGTGCATCCAACTTTGTTCGTAGTTGTGCAGGTACATGTACATATCCTACACACCCAAACACTTTGAAATGCTCCACATTCGGCTTCAAACCTGTCCACATCTCCTCCGGGACCTTTTCATCCAAGCTCCTGCTGATACACCGGTTTAAAATATGGCAAGCCCAGCAAACATCTTCAGGCCAGAAGTAAATTGGCATAGACTTCTCCGCTAGAAGGCACCGAACTATATTCATAATGGTTCGATTTCGTCGCTCGGCCACCCCGTTTTGTTGCGGGGTGTAAGCGGCAGTCAACTGTCGCTTAATGCCATAGGATTCACAAAATGTCTTAAACTGATTTGAAGTGAATTCCCTGCCCGTATCACTTCGAATACATTTGATATTCATACCAGTTTCAGTTTCAACAGAATTCTTAAAGACCTTAAAGAATTCAAGCGCTTCATTCTTGTGGGATAGAAAATAGACCCAAGTCTTTCTTGTGTAATCATCAATGAAGACAAGAACGTACCGTCTACCACTTTGCGAAGCAGGGCTGATCGGACCACATAGATCGGTATGAATGAGTTGTAGACGCTCAGTTGCACGCCAGTTGCTCTTCTTCGGTATGGCGAGTCTTTGTTGTTTCCCTACGGTACAAATTTCACATATTCCATACTTTTCAACATCCTTGGGCAGCCCTTCCACCATTTTCTTGTATTGCATCGTTCTTATTGCCTTGTGGTTCACGTGCCCGAACCTGCGATTCCAGATCTGATCCGGTTTATCTTCACTGACTTGCAAACATTTGCTGGAATGTTTGGGTAAGTTATGAATACCGGGATCATTATATTCTTTGACATAGTAGCTGACATGATTGCCCCTTTCAGTGGGTGAAAAACTTGACATTTGCCACCCTTCAACACAAATGTTAAATCTTTATCTTGTAATTGACCAATACTGATGAGATTAGATGTGAGTTGTGGTACATAGTACACATTAGTAATGACTTGTGTTAGGCCATTGATAATCAACCTTACATCTCCTTTTCCCTGCATAGCCAACCGTACATCATTCCCCAACCGAACCGTGTGTTTGAACTTGTCATCCAGCCGTATAAACCAGTCTTTTATCCCTGACATATGGTTCGAGCAAGCCAAGTCAAGGAACCAAATGTTCTCCCCCTTCGCTTCACTATCATCTACAGAAGCCATTAACAAAAGACTTTCTTCTTCGTATTTCTGCACATCAACTTCCGTCATTAACAGAAGTTCTTCGTTTTCTTCATATTCTGTGTAATTCACTGTTTTATCTCAAGTCGGGCACTCATATTGGAAGTGTCCCTTTTGATGACATCAGTAACACTCTACCAGGTTTTTATCAAACTGGGATCTTCCACGGCCCCTTCATCTGCCTCTGCTTGAGCTTCCTCATCCTCGGCCCCTCCCTCGTCCAAAACTAGACTCGTTTTCAACCTTTAACACGTGATCTTGATCGGTTGTTCTTCCAGTGAGTTTCTGTTCATGGACTAAGAGGGAACTCTGAAGCTCGTCGACCGTGAGAGAGTCGGTATCACTAGACTCCTCAATCGAACATACTATAAATTGAAACTCAGTGTTAAAGAGCGAAGAATTTTCTCCACAACTTTCACATCAGGCATGTCCTCCCCACAATTTCTCATGTTATTAGCCACCACCATTACTCAATTGAAGTAATCAGTAATCAGTGATCCTTCATCTCTAGCGTCTCAAACTCTCGTCGAAGCCGCTGTAATTGTGCTCGTTTAACACGGGCATTGCCGTGGTATTTCAACTTCATCGCATCCCGGATTCCCTTGGCTGAATTCTTCTGTGTTATCGTTTTAATTATTTGTTTGTCAATTGACCGAAACAAATAATTTCATGCCTTTAGGTCTTTCATCCGCATCACATCCAGATTTGTACTCTAGGTCGGTGTAAGTTGCTCTCCCTCAGTGGGTTCCTTGAAGCCTCGTTCGATCACCACCCAATACTCCTTGGAGCGGAGTAGGGTTTCCATAACCATACTCCAGTGATCGTAATCCCCATCGAAGCGTGGAACACTGGTCTTCACCGATTCTTCCTCTGCCATCTCTTTCACTCGGTCTCACCTCTCAAGAGCACCCAGGAGTGCTCTGATACCACTTGAAGGAATCAAGAGGTATGATGGGGTACCACCCCAAATACAACATGATACACTAAAGGCCGGAATGAATAACAATAGTAATAACACAAGTAACACATTTAGGTAGCACTTCAAACGATAACCTTATACAAGAGCTAGCCGCGGCTCGTAGGGATAGTAACCTCAGCCGCGGCTCACACATAAATTCTTAGCCAAGTCCAATTTATGATCTGAACCAAACAATATTGGCACGATGAAAATGAAAGCAAAAGTCTATCATAATAAGTCAAAGACAAAAGATGAGGATATACTACTTGGCCGCGGCTGACATAGGTGTATGCCCTCAAGCCGCGGCTGGCATAGCGGTATGCCCTCAAGACGCGGCTCAATAAGGAATCGAAATACATCCATTCTCAACACTCATGATTTTGAGAAAGTAAGAATAAATGAGAAGATATCTTAACAAAGAAGAAAGACACTTATTGGATATCAAGGAATACAACTATAACATAAAACAAGAAAGTATATAGGTTAAGCTCTGAACAAGATAATGACATAAGAGCAAGCTGCAACCAGATATGTCAGAAGCCAAAGTCAACTATAGAGACAAGAAACATTAATTCTATGTTAGAGACCCTTTACTCCAAAAGGGTATAGAACCCTCTACCCAAGAGAGTTTAGGTTTGGATGGTTGACTACAGATTACTTAAGATAGAACCAAACCTCAGCTCCTTTGGATAAATAACAACTATAAATACCATCCTCATTGGACAGGTAGTGGATACACAATCATTCGTAAGTCTCTACTCTCTCAAATGACACTATCTGCTGATCTTCAACTTTAACATCTCATACTCATCATCTTTATTCTCACCCTTACATATATATATGTTTATGTTTGACACATCTTGTACGCACACTGACTTGAGCGTCGGAGTGCCCTCGGAGCTCAGGCTCCAGTGCCCTCTAACGAGTTATCTTTGGTTGCAGCCTATAGGACTCAAGATGAAGGAAAATGAAGCTACATCACCCATGAGACGAACCTGAACCAAATGAGTCACTCTCTTGCACTGCTTCTTCTTCGACTCACCTCTAGGTGAGGAATTTGGAGCAACAAGGTACGTATTCTGTTTTGTGAAAGTGATAATCCATAACTAAAGCCAAAAACATATAAATACAGACGCTAATCACCACGATTACCACCTGCAACTGCACCTACACGTTTGCCCTCAAACGAGGAGGAAGACCAGGGAAAACCTAACTTACCACACCACTAAACACAGACACGTTCAAGACTAAAAAACAAATACCGACTCTCCTAACAACCTGGACAGACTCGAACTGGGCTGAATGCTCAGCCCATTTATTCAAATGACCCATACTAAACTTGAAATAAAACAGCCCTACAAGAGTTACAAAGCACAATTAGAAAATGCAATTATTATTACATAAAAAGGAGTTGAGATACAATTAATTAATACATATAATGATGAAATTATTTTATTAGCAAGTGAAGTAATAGAGTGAAAAGGGATTGGTTTGATGTGATTTGATGTGATGTCATCTCTCGAAGATGCCTTTAACGTAAACCATGCCTTTCTCACTGAGGTTCAACTCCTTTCTCATCTGGTCTACCTGCTGGTCGTCCCCTTGGACCGTAATCTCGGACAGCGTGCCGTCTTCGGCCACCAGCATCCGCACCTTGATCTGCTCTTTTCTTGATGCTCGCTTCCAGTAGTACACTCCTCTGTTTCAATTGAATTCTTAAGTATCTAATCTTTTCTTTTCTTTTCATAGACACACATGTTACATGTATATATAATAATAAGATACAATAATAATAATAATAATAAGTTATAAGAAGAAGACGACGAAGAAAGAGAGCATTTGGTTACTTACGCCAATGGGCTGAAAATGGTGAGGGCGAACCAGTTGTTACCAAGGTCTGGGAGGGTGATGGTAAGCACGAGGGCGACACTAGCCAGGCTGATACACGTGCAGAAGGTCAGGAGTGCCGCCTGCCCTCTGCTCGGAACCATCACGCCTTCGAATCTGCACGTGGATAGCTAACTAATTAAAACCTAACCTATCTGATATCTACTTAATTTGTAATTAAATAATAATTAGAGTATGATTGATATGATGGACTTACGTGATAGTCTCTCCTCTGTCGACGACGGAGAAGTTGTTACGAGTGAAGAAGGAGAGGATTTCTCCGGCCACCTGGTTAGGCGTCTTCTTCTTTTCAACTTCTTGTTCTTGTACGAAGCTCTTCTTCACAACCTGAAGATTCAAACGAATAATAATAATAATAATTAGCAATAAGGTTAGGTTAGGTCATTGATTGGGGTTTGGTTGATTGGTACCTTGGATTTGACGGAGCGCTTGATGAGGGACCAAAGTCCTGGTACGGAGATGACAAACAAACCGAGAGAGGTGTAGTAGCTGGCGGTGGAATACCCCACGCTCGCACCCGCGTCTGCAACTACAAACAGAGGGCTGCTTGCATACACTGCCCAAAAACTCCTCCTCCTCCTCTTCTTCTTCTTCTTGTTATTGATTGATGATACCCATGCTAATTGTTGTTGACGATGGTGGTGATCCCTGCTGCTGATTTCCAATTTCGATGGGAGCTTGAGAGATGGGAGAAGCAGCAGCCTCGCTACCGCCATCGCTATTTTTCATTGGTTCCTAACCCACCTCCCTCTTTAGTCTTTATCCTTTTCTTTTTTCTCTTTTTTTCCTTTTCTCTCTCTCTCCCTCTCCTTTTTTAATCTCTAAAATTTAACTTTTACAAAAATAGTTCTCATTTATTTTACCTGTTTTCATTAATGGTTGCAAAAGATTGACATGAATTAACCTTTTAGTTAAATCAACACAAATTTACTATTCTACCTTTACTTATATGAAAATAAAAATAAATCAAAATAAAAAACCTTTGCTGAATTTGAATAATCATCCCTCTCTACTCTTTTATCAACTTCAAGGTTCAGTTTTAAGATAAACAACATGCTCTACAATTGATTAAACAACAACTTATTATCCTACATATTAATAAATGAACTAAAGGAATAGTAAACTTGGTGGTTTTGTATAATTGTGTGAGTTGGGTTTTTTTCTTATGTATTTGTTTCTACCATGGAAGCCATTTAAGCTCTTGTCAATAGCTTATATGATTTATTATCCTTTAGGTGCGTATTTCTTCTTTGCACCCTTGAAAAAGTTTGAATTGTATTTATCTTAAAGTTTAAAAAAAGGGATATAATAAGTAAAACGTGTTAACATATGGCAACACCCAAATAAAAACTAGGAAATTTACTTGGCTTGTAGGAAGAAAACACAGAACTATTATAGGAAATTTACACTCACCACCTCGATCTTCATCAATGACCAAAATTAGTACATATATGTAGGAACTAACCCATGTCATAAAAAATATATGGGATAGAAATTAAAGGTGGTGGTGACGTGGGTGTCGGAGTTGCATATATGGGACAGAAATTAAGTCTTAATTTCAGTGATTAAAATACTTTTATTATGGTATGAGATTAATGGTGTATGTTGGATTTTCCACATCTATGTAATGCTATTTTTACCCTAAAATACAATTTAAAAATTACTAATGTAAGGATAATTAACTCGTAGAGGAGTAATTAATCTTGCATTGAATTTCGGCATTAATTTTGGTGCTTGTGCAGATGACAGATGTACAGTTTCTTTTGACCTCTTAATTAAATTAAATGGTTTGTTTACGTTAATGTGATATGTGTGAGTATATATTATTTGGTTATTTGATTTGATGTAAAAACAAGAGAAGAGAGGAGAAATGAAGATGTTGTAGGGGATTGAATGAATTATATATGATTATTATGGCTCGGCTTAGCAAATTGAAGGATGAGAGGGAAGTGATTCGATTGGAACGTGAAGCCGTAATTCCAATTTTGAAGCCGAGGCTCATCATGGCTTTGGCCAACCTCATTGGTATATGTCTCTTCCTTCAATTTCATTTTATTTCATTATATTTCATTTACCGAGCGATTGATTTGCGTATGCATTCATGCATGTTTTCATCAATCAAATAAACTCTTAATTATACGTCCATAATGCATGCATGCTTGCTTGATGTTTAACATATATATATATATATATATATGTATGTATGTATGTATGTATTCAGTTCTTCCGAATCCAGGGTTAGGATGTATCTCCTGTTTCTACATGTGCATTGTTTATCATGCATGGCATGATGTCGTCTATTCCATCTCTCGTTTTCATCTTTTTTCAAATCCAATATATCAACCAACCATCTGGCCTTTTTACATCAATTAAAAATCAATGTACATGCATATATAATTTCTTTTACCTCAATGCTATTCTTTATCTCCTGCAGAACAGAGTTCTGACCGTGCAGAGTTCTTGAAGCTCTGCAAGAGAGTTGAGTATATGATTCGAGCATGGTATTTTCTTCAGTTTGAAGATCTTATGGTATTAATTAATTAGCTTGCTTTTCTCAAAATAACAAGCCAACACTTATATGCATCTTGATTAATTGCACCCATCTATCTCACTTCATTATCATTACTTGCAGCAACTATATGCGCTGTTTGATCCCGTATATGGGGCTCAGAAATTGGAGCAGCAACATTTATCCTCAGAAGAGATTGATAATCTTGAACAGAACTTTCTCAACTATATGTTTAAGGTACTCAGCTCCATCTTCGTCATACATGCATCCTTTGAATATGTGACACAACACATGCTTCTTAATTTGCAGGTACTTGAAAAGAGCAACTTTAAAATTGCTACTAATGAGGAGATTGTTGTTGCACAATCAGGCCAATATCTTCTTAATCTTCCAATCTCAGTGGATGAATCAAAGGTTTCGCTATCTGCTTGTTTATAACTATATATGTTTATTAGTATTTAACCTTTTTACTCGCATATTATTATAGCTTGATAAAAACTTATTGAAGAGGTACTTCAAGGAGCATCCACAAGAAACCTTCCTGACTTTGCAGATAAGGTATTGCTCGTTGTTATTTCTAGCTTTGAAGTGTTTGTATGGCTTCATTTTAGGCTTTAGCGGTGTATATATAGCTAATTTTAACTATGTGGAAACGCGCCGGTACTTTACAACAAACATGCAAGTCAATGATAGTTTTTAAATAAAGACATGTCGGAATTAGTCTTTTTATTGTTCCAAATTAATATTACTTTGCAGTATATAATCTTTAGACGTGGCATTGGAATTGATCGTACAACTGATTACTTTATCATGGAGAAGGTGGACATGATAATTGCACGCATATGGGCATGGATCATGAGAGTAACCAAGTAAGTTGTAGCATGTCATACAAATTGTACTTACTGTTTAATTAACCTCCAAGTGCACGTGTACTTATATACTAGTTCAAAGACTCGCTATTTTGCTTGCAGGATCGAAAAGTTTTTCCCCAAGAAAACTAGTGTACCACTTAAGAAGGAGGATGATGAAATCACAGATAAGATTTCCAGACGACTTGTATGTTGAACGAATCCGTATTGAAAAAATGGAGTTCAGGTTGTAAAAGTATTAATTAATTTTTCTTGAGTTTTCTTTTTTTAAATGCTAGCTAGCTAGACATATAATAACTGAGACTTTAACATTCTACCAGTTTACAGAATTTGGTGAGTAAGATTACAATCCAAGAACCTACATTTGACAGGATAATTGTTGTGTACAGGTATCATTCAATTGATTACACACACACACATATATATATATGTATATATATATATGTGGGTTCAAATGAAAAACCAAAAGAGGTATATATATATATATATATATATTTATATATATATATAAATATATGTATATATATAAATATATGTATATATTAATATAGTAGATGTATATGTATATATATATATATATATATATATGTAGGAGAGGGATCAAATGAAAACCCTGTTTATAATTAAAAACTATGAAAACCACCACTATCAATCGCTAAATTTATAATTGATTTAACTTTTTAATTGTTTAAATATATTTAAGTAAACTTCGACCTTATTTTTTGAGGTTATTATATATATTTTTAATTCAAACTCAAAGGAACGACGATGATGACCAAACGACTTTATATACGTAACTTGTATGAGTTACATGTACGTAACTCTTAGTTGTACACCTTGTAACACGTACTTACATATACATAACCCCTACATGTACGTAATTTTTAGTTGTATACTTTGTAACTTGTACTTATGTATATGTAACTTTGATTATTATTTATGGCATAGTTTTCAAGGGATCCCTCCCCCCAACACACACACACCCACATATATACATATATATATATATATATACGCACTCAATACATATATATATACATATATATATATATATGTGTGTGTGTGTGTGTGTGTATATATATGTATGTATATATATATGGCATAGTTTTTACATCTTCCTGTTGTCGTTATTGTTTTTTCCTCCGATGACCACCTAAATATATGTAACTTTAATTACAACCCCAAATCTAGAAAAACTAGATGACCCAGTTACATATACGCACTCAAATTCAAGTTACATATATGTCTTCAAATCATCGTTCTTTTCTTCAAATGTACAAGATAGAGCAACAGTGAAAAAATTGATGCTAGGTACGTATACGTATTCAAATTGTTTTCTCCTTCAAATCATTGTCCTTTATCAGTTCAAAACTTTCAAAATCAAACCTAGATTTTATTTCTACATCAATTCTTGAAACCAGATACTCATTCGCAAACAAAATATTGAAGCTTCTAAGGGTGTTCTCGTACGTGTGACGTCGTTATGGTGTACTCGCAAAACGAAAATATTGAAGCTTCTAAGGGTGTTCTCGTACGTGTGACGTCGTTGTGGTGTACGACGGTGACAATACAGTAGATAACACTATGTGCCATGATTTCTATCGGATTTGTCTGATGTTTATCGGCTTCTCACATATGTTGTAATTGAATTTGAGATAGTTAAGGTTTAGTTAAATTATTTAAGGAGAGAAATCATGATCTTAAAATATTACTAAAATTGAAAAGGTATCAAATTATCTTAATGACCTTTTAAATAAAATATGAGTAATTTAAAATAAAAAAGTATAATTGGTTAAAAGTGTTTTCATGATTTGAATTATAAAAATGGTTTTCATTTGATCCCTTTTATATATATATATATATATATGTGTGTGTGTGTGTGTGTGGTGTGTGTGTATGTATGTGTGATGTTTTGTGCATATGTGCATGAGTGTGTGCGTATGTGTGAGTGTGTGTGTTTGATTGATACAGACTAGCAGGAACGAAGACAAAAAGGAACGTGGAATCTATGTGAAGCATTTAAAACAAATCCCAATGGCAGATATGGAAATCGTTTTGGTGAGTGAGTTTTAGTTCTCGATCTCATCTTTCATTTGAGTTGAGTGGTTGAGGAGAACCGATTGTTTCTTTCAACAGCCCGAGAAGAAAAACCCAAGTTTAACCCCAATGGACTGGGTGAAATTTCTTACAACTGTTGTATTCGGTCTGGTGAGTCATTTATAAAATATTCATTCACTCACTCATGTTTCTTTCTTTTTTGAACTAAGTGTTTAGTTTTTTCAGGCAGCTGCTACTGGTTCAATTGAAACGCCTCAAGCTGACTTTTGGGTCATTATTGCAGTTGTCTCTACAGTAGTTGGATACTGTGCCAAAGTATACTTTACGTGAGTGAGTGACTGTTGTTCATTTGTGTACTTGAGTTTCGTTGGTGTTAGTGATAAGGAATGGTTTATAGGTTTCAGGCAAACATGGAAACATATCAGAACTTAATCACCCAGTTCATGTATGACAAACAACTGGATAGTGGAAAAGGCACTCTTCTTCATTTGTGCGATGATGTCATTCAACAAGAAGTAATAGCATACATATACAACTTCAAATTTCAGATAATATGTGATTTTAGGCTAACTTAACTGATCTTAATCATATTCAGGTAAAAGAGGTGATCATTTCTTTTTTTATATTAATGGAACAGGGAAAAGCAACTTTAAAGGTACCACCTATCCATGTCAAGGATATCATTCATTTCATAAGTTTGACACTGATTATATAATTATATGCTCTAACTATATAATTATATAATTATATGCTCTAATTACAGGAACTAGATAAAAAATGTGAGGAACTACTAAAGGAAGAGTTTGGTGAGAGATGCAATTTTGATGTCGATGACGCTGTCAGTAAATTAGAAAAATTGGGAATTATTTCTAAGGTTAGATACCTGGTATTACTTATTTAGAGCACTAATGCAATTCACACACACACACATATATATATATATATATCAGCTTAGAGTTATGGGAATTTTATATTTCTTAATTAGGATCAAATAGGAAGGTATTATTGTGCTGGTCTTAAACGTGCAAATGAGATCATTGGCACCACCACAGAAGAGCTGGTCCTTAAGGCAAGACAGGAGGAGGCCAATGCTTAAATGTGTTGCCACCCACGTCACACTTTTTTATGTTTAATTATCTTCTAAAACTTCATTTAGACTTTGGGATTGAAAATTATGTGTATAACTAACAGTTTTATTAATGTATCATATGAGTGAATATTGCCGGTGACGTTTTGTTTGTTTATTAGGTGACTCGTATTTGTAAAAATTCTTTGAAAACTGAAATGTGGTAATTGAAATTGCATTAGCCACACAACCAGCAGTCACCATTGCAAATATTCAGAAAGAGTTGTGTTTTGCATCATCAATTTTACAATTGCAAATATTCAGAAAGAGTTGTGTTTGCATCATCAATTTTACAATAATTTTAATTACTAAACAAGAAAAAAGAAAAGAAGAAAACAATGATATGCTTATCTAAAAAGGGTCATCTTAAACATCATTGATCATATAGTCCATCGTAAATTTATATTCATAATTCACTCACCATTTACTGCCACACATTTCCTGAAAAAGTTTATAACACATCATGGGCATGACTAAACACGTTGGTTTATATTTGAAAACAGAAAACATGCCGAGATTTAGGAATCAGCAAGAGCGATAAGCTGATCAACAACACTTGGGTCTGCTAGGGTGCTTATATCCCCAAGCTCGTCTAGCTGTCTAGAGGCTATTTTCCTCAAAATTCTCCTCATTATCTTTCCACTTCTTGTCTTTGGAAGACTGGGTGCCCAATGAATTCTGTCAGGTGCTGCAAATGCTCCAATCTGATATGCAAATATATAACACATCTTCACAATATAATTGTAGATTAAAATAATAAGCAATTCATAATCTTTCTACACTAATGAACAATAAGCAAACATGATTATAGCTGTAGTTCTTTTAAACACTAAAAAAATATGAACAGAGATTACCATGGTAGCATTCGCACAAGACATCAAAAAAGGATTCGATTTTTTTAAAAGGCAAAACTAACGAAAACTTACTTGGTTTCGAACCACAAGAACAAGGCTTTTGCGAAGATCTTCACTGTATGGAACACCCTCCACTAAAGTAACAAATGCATATATTCCCTGCCCTTTAACCTAACAACACAAAACAGATTAAAGATTGCTGTAGCAATTTCCCACATGTAAATAATATGCAAAAGAGAGACGGGCGGGTAAATAGTGTAACGAGTCAAAGCAGGTGCTTTCTTTAGTAAAGGTCGCAATGGGCTGGGTTGGGTTTCCCGCCACACCTTTTTGGACCTTTTTAACCAATAGGAAACATCCGACCCCAAACCCCTTCTTGTTACATTTCTTTACCTTAACAGTTTGAGATCAAACATAACCCTACTACCCTGCTATCTGAGATAAAACAAAACCTGTTTGGTCAAAAACTGCCACCTCTAATACAGATAAAAGCTACCTCATGCTCAACACCAACAACGGCTGCTTCAGCACAATGGGGATGTGAAACTAGTGCCGACTCAACTTCTGCAGTACCAATACGGTGTCCACTGTTCACGTATTACAAATAGTGTAAGCTAATGAATTTCAGCAGTACAAGTAAATTTGCAATGGTGTGTTATTAGACAGAGATCCATATTGGTTATTGCATACATGTAGTTATAAGTACCATAGCATTGGGATGTCAACAATGTCCTACAATTACAGGTTTCCTATAACACATGCATCCAACTTCAAGTAACTTATAATTCAGATTTGAATTAAAAGGGTTACCGTTTTCACATATATGTACTTCTCATTGCAAACCACGATGAAAGACAGTTTATGAGACTTTTTTAATGCCAATTTAGACATGTCTGAGTTGGCGATTTGACTAGTCTTAGCCCATAGGCACATTATCTTACTCTGTTTAATTTACCTTCTTCAGTCTAAATTCCTTGTTTTAGGTGTTATACTGCTAACATTTGTCCAAGTAGACTTAATGAAGATACCTGACATTAATCACATCATCAACTCTCCCTGTGAGCCAATGATATCCATCCTTGTCCCTGAAACAATTCGGCATTCGACATAAATCAATGTACCATTTCGCATCTGAGATTTTATGATACCCAAAATGCATTATTTACCTACTGCAGCCATCACCACTAAAATAATAACCTGGGAACACCTTGAAATAAGTTGTTTCATATCTCTCATGATCACCATAGAGAGTCCTAAATGCCCCAGGCCATGAACTTTTAACACATAAATAGCCACTGCACTCCCCATCAATTTCATTTCCCTTTTCATCCACTATCACAGGCTGCATTCAAATTATTTAATTTTTTTATAATAAACTCAAGAATGATCGTGCGACTATATATTTTCTGTATATTACCTGAACCCCAAAAAATGGGAAAGTGGCAGAGCCAGGTTTTTGTGGCCATGCGCCAGGTAAGGGAGTAATCTGAAGCAATAAACGGCAAAAGGTGGCATTAGATCATATGATCACTTGAAATTAAAATGATCAACTACTGTGTACCATGAAACCCCCTGTCTCTGTTTGCCACCAAGTATCTGATATTGGACACCTTGAATCTCCAACTACATTGAAAAACCACCTGTCAAATAAAGGAATTTTCATGAGATACATACAATAAATAGTTAAATATTAAAATTTTGAAGGTCGACTTAAAATGAAGAACCTCCATGCACTTGGGTTGATTGGTTCTCCTACGCTACCAAGGACCCGTAAAGATTTACGAGAATAACGAGTAACATACTGCATGGAGCAAAAAGTATAAGATTAATAGGAGAGAATTTCTAAGAAAATAAAAAAATATATACTTATAAGAAAATAAACAGTTGAAAGACTGCTTGCCTCATTTCCATCACGCATAAGAGACCGCACCAGTGTTGGAGCAGTGTAGAATATTGTAACCTTGTATTTATCAACAATTTCCCAGCAGCGTCCAGAATCTGGATAGTTAGGGACCTGAAGGCAACACTTATCTTAAGTTTTAAGAGATCTTCTATCGCATCAAATAGTACTTGAGCCGGTGCTGACCAAAATAACTTAAAGATCTCAACCTTTTAACACCTGATAGGTGGTATTAATTACTTTTTTAATTTTCATAGCTGATTATAGTCACAGAAAATTGAAATGTCTCTGAAGTAAAGGATCATAATGACATATATTAGTATATTAGATCACATGTATCCTTGAACACATGACCTCTGATTATCAGAATAATACACAAAATATGAATTATTTACCCCTTCATAAAGTACAACTGTTGCTCCATTAAGTAGAGGTCCATAGGTAACATAACTGTGTCCAGTAATCCAACCACAGTCAGCTGTACACCTAAAGAGTTCAGAAAGAAAAAAAAACTTCTAAATACATGCTGAGACAAAAAGATTTCAGTTACATGTTTACAGTAACATAAATATAACTTGCTACATCCTTCTCATTGAATTTTTGTCGACTTAATCAGAAAAAAAAAACTAGTGTCTGACAAGATTACTAGAAAAAGAAAACTAGAATCTGGTATGATTATTGGAAGATATCATAGTTGTCAATAGCAACAAGCCACCTATATGCTACGTTAGCGAATAGCGGTAAATAGCGCCAACTATTTTGTGTTTAGTGACAGGTAGTAGAAAATTTAAGAAATGTTTACATTCAACAAACTAACATTTATTGCAATAAAGCAGTAAAAAATGTAAGCCAACATCACCAAAATAGCTAAAATACTCTATTTGGGTCGATTTATATTTATAAACAATAAAAAATAAATAAATAAATTAAAAAACGCTACAGCTTGCTATTTGGTCGCAAAACACAAATAGCGGGAACATAGCTATACGCTATGTAGCGCGCTATAGTGGGCGCTATAGCCACTATTGACAACAGGGTAAGATATGTGCTTGACTGTTGAAATATTTTGTTCTGAGTATGTAACTTCTTTTGTTCTGAGTATGTAACTTTAAAGTTACATACTCAAAGTTACATACTCAGAACAAAATATTTCAACAGTCGGGGTCTCTTTGAAAGCGGTCTCTTTATCCCCCAAGATAGAGGAAAGACTCGCCACCAACTACTTCTTACAGACCCTACTCTTGAGTGGGATATACTGGGTATGTTTGTTTGTTTATGAAACTGAAAAAAGTGTAAGAGGGTCATGGCATGCCTGACATATTTTTCTAAAAATTAGAATAAATAATTTTTTTTGGAATGAAGATCTACCAGTATATATCAGAATCTTTGTAGTCAAATGCATATTTGAATGTTGTAGCAGTGTATATCATGTATCCTCCTGTAGTATGTAGAACACCCTATCGAATGCACCAGCACGGATCCTATAAAACTTAACCACAAATAAAATAATATATATATATATATATATATATATATATCTAGATTTATGCGTTCAAGTACCTTGGGCTTACCAGTGCTTCCACTGGTATAAAGTAGAAAAAGTGGATCCTCTGCATCAAGCCACTCCACATCACATGTAGTAGAGTATTTAGGCACAACATCCTGGAAAAGTGTAACTCTTAAGACATTTACTAAAACATTTAAAGTTTAATGCACATGATTATAAGATAAGTTAGAATTTAATGGTATAGGATATTTACAGCACTAGAACACAAACCACACAGTAACAATACCTGCCACCAAATATCTCTTCCCTTTTGCCATTTAGTACTTCCTTCTTCATAGCTGATTCGTTTTCAAAAGTCAAGCATAAATCTGTTTGGGACATGAGAGAAAGGTAGGTCATGCAGCGGTAAAAATTTGAATTCTGAACATTAACTACAAAAAATAATATATTGTGATATTTCATAGGTCATGCATGTGATTCGAATTAAAATAGTTCCCACCTACGGATATTCCATTTTGAGATGATTCTAGAAGTGCGGAATCAACGATGCTTTTGAGGTCTATCATTTTTTTCCCTCTCATAACTGCATTGCAGGTTACCACAATCTTTGGTTTGCAGTCCATAACTCTTTGGTGAAGCGATTCAGCAGAGTATCCAGCAAAAACAACCTTAAAGTCAAACACAATTCAGTGTTAGGTATTTCTGGATATTCATATGGAATTGTGATGATAATAACAATAATAGCAACTACAGTTATTGGTGAGCAGTACCGAGTGAAGGGCACCGATGCGAGCACATGCCAGCATTGTGATTGGTAGTTCCATGATCATGGGTAGGTAAATAATAACAGTATCACCCTTTTGAACACCACTGTCTTTCAAGAAATTTCCAACCTGTCAGGAGGATGGAAGAATGTAACAATGAAATCACAAACAACAATTATAAAAAAAAAATGACACGTAAAGTAAAGGAAGAGCATAAAACCTGGCAAACTCTGTGGAGAAGTTGTGTGTAAGTCAATGAGCCTTCAATGTCAGGCTCATTTCCTTGCCAATAAAGTGCAATCTTGTCTCCGTTCCCAGATTCTATATTTGCATCCAAACAGTTATAGCAGATGTTGGTGATGCCACCCTTGAACCACTGAGAAAGATACAAAAGAAGGGGCAATGGGTGGGTGGGTATATGAATGATAAAAGAAGCAGAATCTGGGAGAAAAATAGATGTAAACCTGAATGCTGATATTCCCTTTAGTGATATCAAGATTCTCTGAGCAAACCTGTTGGTCCCATTTCTTTTTCCAGTAGAAAGTGGATGCAATATCAGACCAAAAGGCAGCAGGATCTTCAACTGACCTCTTGTACAACTCCAGGTACTGTTATAGATCATATGCATTACTTCAGTTAGTATTCAAATTGAAAGCAGAAGTGTTGATCTGAAGTTAGGTAAAATGTTGGGTGGTTGTAATAATATAGATTCACAAGTAGAAATGGAGTTGAAAGATTTGAGTTTGGGTAGGAGGCGAAAGCAAGCAGCGGTATTGTGTTGTATTATTTTGTCTAGTTGATTGAAAGATGATACCTTGTGAGGAGAGGATATGAGTGCCTGTTTGGAGAAATGGTTAGTGGGAAAGACGAGATCTTGTCCTCGGATGCAAAAGACTCGCCCAGTATCACACCCGATGGCAGCCTCGCCATCGACTCCACATGACGGAGGTGATTGCTTCCCATGGAGATCTGAATCAGGAGTTGACCACAATACAGATACAGATGTAGATTTTGATTTTGACTTTGAAGAACAAATCAATCGGGAGATTGAGATTTCAATCTAGCAGTTGTTGACCCAATCAAGTCAAGTATGCATAGGAAGCCGGTTGGTCCGTCCTTGTTATTTTATTTTAAGCGTTAGTCCAGGGAGGGAGGTGATTTCTAGACCATCTCAAAACGATGCTTACCCTTGTTCAAGAATTCAAATTTGTTTTAATCATTAAAATTACCCTTTTCCTTCAAGAATGATTATTAAACTAATTAAAAAAAGGTAAAATGTCACAAAATAGTAACCAAGTTTCAAAGTGTTCTAATTTATTCACTCATGCATATTTTTCTCAAATTGGACCATCAAATGATCAAATCGAGTCATCGTTAAATTTCTTATGTCAAGTAAGTAACGGTGGAGAAGACGTGGTGATCAGAATTTGCAATATATAAAATTATATTAAAAATAAAAAACATGTTAATTATGAAAAAAATAAAAAAAGTACCTAAAATTTACGTCAACGTTCCATATCAGTATCAAAAGATAGAAAAAAATATTTCTAATTGAAATCAAAAGTATAACATGTTAAAAATATGTTAAGGCTTTTAATTTATATAAAATATAAAAACTGAGTGACTTAACTGAAACACTTTTAAAACTTGAGTTACCTAATTGAAACACTTTTGAAAGTGGTTACTATTTACAAAGTTACCCCTAAAAAAAATACATAGTTTTATAGGTTGTCTATGTAATGGTCATTTATATGTAAAAATAAATAAGAAATTTATCAACTATGAATTAGTGGTCTCAAAGCTTTAAGTTTGTTTCGTAGTAATTAAGAATGTAATATATTTTCAACTTTCTTAATATATTAAACTAGCTTTAGTAAACCCATGTAATACACGTTAGGGGTGTGTTTTTTACCGAACCCGAATATCAAACCCGAACAAAATCAACCCGAACCCAATTAAGAACTAACCCGAGCAACCCAACCCGATTATTACACTAACCCGAACCCGATTTTTATAAATGGTTTGGTCTTGGGTTGAGTTTGTAAGATTCGGGTCAACCCGATTAACCCGAATATTACTTTTTAAAAAATTTCAAGATTTATATATATGTGTGTTATGTTTAATGTTTGTATTATGCTACCATTTACGCGATCTGAAAACATGATTTTCTAAACTTTATATTATATTGTTGTGGTTCAATTTATTATATAAACTTTGAGGATGATTAATATATAATGTCATTTAATATTTAAATATGCATAATAAAGTGAATGTAAATATGCAAAAACTTTCCGTTAATAAACAAAGTTCTATTGATAACACATGCTAAATCTCATACATGTATTTTGATCATATATATATTGTTTACACAAACATTTGAGATAACAATAATTTAAAACTTAACAGTTTAGTCTAACCGATTACCGATTAACCCGACCCGAATGAACCCGAATATCGTAACCCGAAAACCGATTAAATGTTGCTTATTTGGTTTGGTCTTCGGGTTGATTTCCTACACCTAAAAACCCGAGGAACCCGACCCGAACAACCCGAAACTTGATTAACAACCCGAATGACACCCCCAATACACGTGTCTAATAAATAAAATATTAAATTGAATAAAAACTATTAATTATAAAACGATAGACTAAAACATGATATGATTGAAATTATGTATAAGTAATAGTTATAAATAATAAAACAATAATATGAACTTTTAATTTTTTTTTATTTTTTCAAAGATAAATAGGTATTTTATTTTAAAACATTTATTTTTTTTAAAAATTCCCATACTATAAATCCTATTTTAATTATTTTTGTTTTATTAAAATTACTTTAAAAACAATTTTAAAATATTACGTAAAAATAATTTATTTTTAAGAAAAAATATTTTTATAAAAAAATATCTCTATAGAAATAACATTAATAAAATTTATCTTCTTAATTTATTAAAAAACTAATTATAATATAAAATAAATAGATAATATTATTAGTAATTAATGTGATTATTTAATAGAGAGAGAAGCGAGGAAAATTTGATTAGATTGAATATGGTGCTGACACGTGACATTAAATGAATCTAAAAATAACATGTGGCAAGTATAATTACCCTTTTATTAGAGTAGTAAGATGTTATAATAATTTTTATATACAAGACTATTTTTTATAAAAAAATAAAATTGTACCATAAGACTAGTGTTTGATAATGTCATTTTGAAGTTTGAATTATTTTTAATTTTCTAACAAATAAAATAGCAAAGATATTATTATTTCAGATGTTGTTATTTAGTCCTGTTTCGTTAGCGGCGTGGTGCGGTACTGTGGTTAGGGTAGTGAATGAAGGTTGGGTGTTGATGAGAAAGAAGCTGTTGGTGGTGATGGTGATGGTGATGGTGATGGTGATGGTGATGGTGATGGTGATGGTGATGGTGATGGTGATGGTGATGGTGATGACGATGACGATGACGATGACGATGACGATGAGAATTGAATGGAGTTACAGGAGCAGGTGGCGCAGGCGGTTCACGTCTTAAACCACGACAGGGAGTCTTGCAATCGCGTCTCTGCTAACCAGTGGCTGGTTCAGTTCCAGCAGACCCACGCCGCCTGGGAGATCGCCACCTCAATTCTCACCTCTCACCCCCATCCCGATTTCGAACTCCACTTCTTCGCTGCTCAACTTCTTAAGCGAAAGGTCAGGCTTACCCTAACAACGCCCAATTCAATTTCAATTTCAATTTCATTTCAATTTCAATTTCAATTTCCTATTTGCAATACTAATATGGTGGTGTTTGGTAACTGTCACTTTTCAGATCCAAAATGAAGGCCATTCTCTGCATCCGGAAGCAAAGGAATCGCTTGTTAATGCTCTCCTTCTGGCTGCTAAAGATTCACTCTAGGCCCATCCCAGGTATTCTACTTATGACGATTCTATAAGATATCTTCAATCATTCCTCTTGCCTTGGTGGTCAACTGTGTTTGATTGTTTGTTTGCCTCTAGCTCTTAACACAAATCTGTCTGGCTCTATCCACACTCATACTTCGTGCTGTGGACTACTACAAGCCAATTGAGAAGCTGTTTTACAGCCTCCCACAATCTTCAAGGTCAGGATGATGGCAATATTGTAGTTTTGGAAATGCTCACAGTCTTGCCAGAAGTTGTTGAAGATGAATGTGCTAATAATAAAACCAAATCGGCTGACTATGCTCCAGAGGTACCAGACTCTACATTTATTTATTTGCTTTGTCTAATTCTCCTACTCTTAGCAACTAACTAACAATTCTAATTGGATTAGCAGCTCCGATCACATACATCAGCAGTATTAAAGTTCCTACTGCAGCTGTCTGAAGAGACCTTTGATGGTGCCATTCAACTACGTGAAAGGAGCAGAAAGATTCTTCGTTGTTTGTTGAGCTGGGTATGAAAATTTCACGACCATCAAATGTTCTTTTCAGCCTTGTAAATCTGAATGCTGATGAAATTACTATATTTTCTGCTTTTCTATATCTTAATAGTGCTTGGTAAATGTTCTGTTTTCACACTCTTCTATATCTGAATCATGCCTGCTTATTTTCAGGTTCGAGCAGGATGTTTCTCCGACATTTTACCTGTCTCTTTACTAGACCATCCCCTTATTTTGTTTTCAACTCTTTGCAGGTGAAGACGATTCTCCTGTTTAGTTGCTCATTTACGGATCCTTTATAAAGGATATAGTTATTAACTTTACACTTCCTTGTGCTGAGCGTTTGTAGGTTTCATCCTCATTTGATCTAGCAATTGAGGTTTTGATTGAGCTCGTTGGTCGGCATGAGGTATGCATATTCCATAAAATATAAAATCATCATAAAAGGCTTGTTTTCTCTAATTTGGTCAGTGAAGTAAATTTGAAAAATACTACTCAAATATTTTGCAAAAGGGCACAAATTAAAAAAAAAAAGAAAAAACATTGCAAGATCATTTAATTGATATTTCATCCTATGTTAGTGTTTCATAGGTCTCCATCAAATTTTTACAATGGATTTATGAACATACCTTTTATAAGTCAGAGCTAACTTGAATTATTTCCACAATTGAACAAGAATAAAGAACTAAATGTTTGAGAGAATAAAAAATTAAATACAAAAATATTATACTATTAATCATATTTTTGAACATTTGTTTGTGTTTGAATAATATGAAGATAAAAAACAAAGCTATTTAGTTGTTTTCTTTACGTACTGAATAGAAAAAGAATACCCCCTTTCTCTCCAAATAAATGAAATGTTTTTTAGGTCTGGTATTAAGTGAAACATCTTTGTTTTGGATGAATTTACTTTTGACTTTTACCTTTTTCCATTCCTACAGGGCTGCCACAAGTTCTTATGTGCAAGGTAGGATTTCTTAAAGAGGTTCTTCTTCGAGCATTTAGTAGCGGAGATGAAAAAGTAATAAATGGTATTGCATGCTTGATGTCTGAGATTGGTCAGGCTGTAAGTAAATAAATTATTCATCATCTTGCTTTCTGCAATTTGTTCCTTATTTCAGGAAAAAAAACTTTCTTGTAGTGATTAAGATCTTATAAATTTCGTAACATATTGCTATCTAGGCTCCGAGTTTGATTATAGAAGCCCATTCTGAAGCTCTTATGCTGGTAGATGCACTTTTAAGGTTAGAACTTAAATTATTTCTTTTTTACATCAAAGCATATCGAATTTTGGAACCTAAATTAGTTGTAATTTATATACATATGTATAAACATGTTTTACATTACGTTAACTTTTTAGATATCCAAACTGCATAAATCATGATTTCACTAGGCATATTGCTCATGCATGAAGTTTCGTCCACTTTAAATCTATGTTTATGTGATTTCTGGCAGTTGTGTTTCTTTTCCAAGTCAAGATTGGGAGATTGCAGACTCAACTTTGCAGTTCTGGTTAGAAAAATTTTCAGTTTAGTCCATATTACTAAGTAGCTCTATGCACAGTGCTGAACTTCAAATATTCACAAATTGAATATCTTTCTTTTTTTCAATTTATAGGTGTAGTCTTGCCAGCAATATTGTTAGAGTGGACGTTGGGATCACAGAAAATAGCAAACATGTCAAAGATGTTTTCTCCCCTGTTTTTTCAGCATTGCTTGATGCTCTTCTGATGCGTTCTCAGGTAACACAATTTCCAATAAGTTAAACTTTTTCCACCATTTCTAATTCTGTTAATGACATTGACATCAAGGTAACAATTCTGCATGCCACTATTAATAACATTAAAGTAGATATTCACTGTGGTAGGTAGATGATTCAACATATAATTGTGAGATTGCAACAAGGGACTTGCCAGACGGCCTTGCTCAATTTAGGATAAATTTAGTGGAGCTTTTGGTGGACATCTGCCAGCTTTTAAAATCCGATGTATTTTTACAAAAGGTATGCACATAATTGTATCATATTCCACATTATTAGTCTCCAAAGTAACAATATTGACATATAAGTATGGATCAGATCTTTTCTGGTGGTTGGTTGTCTTCAAATTGGCAAATTCCTTGGAAGGAGGTGGAAACTAGAATGTCTGCTCTTAATGTGGTCAGTTACTTCTAGAAGATTATACTATAGTCATACAATGTTATCTTTAAGAAGGCAAATTGAGGTATACTAAGCTATGTTGTCAAAAGCGCCAGAGGCGCGCACCTAGGCGCTTAGGCGAGGTGAAGCGCACCAAAAACACCTTGCACCGTCAAAGGCGCTTTTCAGGTGAGATTCTGGCCAAAAACGACTTTCCGGCGAACTTCTGGTTTATTCTGGCTGGATTTCGCCAATCTGTTACAAAATTGTCGGTTTTTGTTTGGAGAGGTCTGTGTTTCTAATTGCATCACTAGAGTGCATAAAATTCAACTAAGAGAGAAGAAGATGATGAGAAAATGAAGAACTTCAACTTGGTTTATAGACTTATCTTTAACATGATATGAACCGGACAAATAACTTTCTTTGAGCAACTTTCTCTTGAACAAAGTGAAAATCCATTTCCACATGCTTTGTCCTAACATGGAAAACTGGATTAGCAGAAAGGCATGTGGCTCCCAAATTGTCACGCCATAGAATTGGAGCGAAGGGAGCGAGACATGAAGTTGTATAAGTAGTGTTTAAAGCCAGGTCAATTCAGCCACCGTATTATCCAAGGCCTTGTACTCAGATTCAGTGGATGACCAGGATACAATCTTTTGTTTTTTAGCTGACCATGAAACTAGATTTGACCCGAGATAAATAGCATATCTTCCCGTGGATCGATGGTCATCCGGGCATCCAGCCCGGTCGCATCAGAGAAAGCGGTCACGGGTGGTCCAGTAACATCCGTGTAGGCATGCAAAACAGGAGATGAGGAGCTAGAAATTAAAAGACCATGACCCGCAATCCTGTGTAGATATCTTAGGATGCGCTTTAAAACTGACCAGTGATTGTCAGTAGGGGAATGCATGAATTGACAAACTTTATTAACCGCAAATGTAATATCAGGCCGCGAAAGAGTAACATACTGTAATGCCCCAACCATTTGTTGGTATTTTACCGGGTCATCAAAAAGGGAGCTATCACCGAGAGAGAGAGCAGCACCTGTGGTGCAAGGTGACGGAACCGATTTAGACTGAGACAGGTTTGCACGGTCCAACAATTCATTAATGTATTTGCGTTGTGAGAGGATGAGATCAGAACCTTGATGAGTCACCTAAATGCCTAGAAAGTAAGATAAGGGCCCCATGTCTTGTATTGGAAAAGATTGGCTGAGACCTTATACCACATGATTAATGGCCTGGTTGTTGTTACCTGTCAAAATAATATCATTGACATACACTAGCATATACATAAGTGTCCTATTTGCCGAATAAATAAACAAAAAAGGATCCGTTTTAGATCCCCGAAAACCGAGAGCAGTCAAAGCAGACGAAAACCTATTAAACCACGCCCGAGGTGCCTGTTTGAGACCATACAAGGATTTATGTAAGAGGCACACATGGTTCGGTTTATGAGGGTCAACAAACCCTTGTGGTTGTTTGAGATACATTGTTTCCTTCAGATCACCATGTAAGAAGGCGCTTTGAACATCAAGCTGTCGTAAGGACCATCATTTGGTAACGGCTAATATAAAACAACCCGGATTGTGGTGGGTTTCACTACTGGGCTAAAGGTTTCAGTGTAGTCTATACCAGGTTGTTGACTGAAGCCTTTTGCAACCAGACGCGCCTTGTAGCGCTTAATGTGCCCATGTTGGTCGGGTTTGACTTTGTATACCTATTTGCAATCAACAACATTGGTGTTTGGAGCACGAGGGACCAAGGACCACGTACCATTACGGATAAGAGCAGAATATTCATCCGCCACAGCCTTACGCTAGTTAGCTTCTCGGTTGGCAATGGCAAAGGTAGTAGGTTTGGTGTCGGTTGTATTGGAAGAGGTATGAAAGAAATAGGGATTGTTGGGTTTGGTTTGTTTGGTTTTGGGGCGTAAGTTAGGTGCTCACTGGCGTTGTATGGGAGGCGGGGTGGTGGGTGGTGGGGTGGTGTAGGCATAGTAGGCGGTGAGAAGGGTGGTTGGGCAGATTGCGTAGTTTGATGTTGCGGCTGGTCAGGTGGAGTAGGTGGAAAGTGAGGTGGCAGTGGGGTTGGTTGTGTAGTTTGTGTTATGAATCAAGCGGCGCAGCGGAACCAACACACGAACACGCACAAATGATTATCACGCAGAAAACAGAAAATAAACGACACAGGATTTAACATGGTTCGGTCGGTGTGACCTACGTCCACGGGCTGCAACTAGGGTTTTCTTTATTTGCTCAGTACAAAGATTACATATACATGACAGGGTATATATAGAGAGTAATTAGGGTTAACAACTTAACGAACAAGAAAACTAAACATGGGCCCAAGCCCAAAGCCTTCACAAACCCAACAATAAATTCTAGCCCGCCATTCAAGTACAAAGGAACCCAGTCGTCCAGTAACTTCAGTAATCTTTAAACAAGTCTTCCAAGCCTCCAGTTCCCTGAGAACAAGCTAAGACTTTATCACCTCCTAGTTGTAGCGACCCCTCATCATCAAGTACCAGAAGGGTCAGTTGAAGCTCCCCCGAGCTCCAACTCAGTCTTGGCTAGTCCCGCCAACGACTCATCCTCCATCTTAACCGGTTTGGACATTCCACCGGATTCAAAGATACACCGAGGATCACCATCACTCTCCAAATTCAGCAAACAATCACCAGGAGAGAATTTTTCAGTTGTAGTCTTTAAAACCCAACGACTCTTTGTAACTGTACCCGAAACACGTCTTGTGCTCCCACTGTCACCGAATCCCTTGAATGGTTTAGACTTTCGAACTCGTTCACCTAACATCCCTGCTCCAGACTTCACGTTTGCAAAATGAACTCTCTTAGCACCAGATTTAGTGAACCGGATTTTGTCGTGCTTAACCGGGACGGTCATACATCCCTCAGCAGGTATCTCAACCATATACAATGACCCACGCTTCATACCACGAGCAATAACCAGATTACCATTGATCACCCTCCATTTACCACCACCAAACCTCACTTCCAGTCCTTGTTCATCCAACTGACCAACTAAAATCAGTTTCTTCTTCAGCCCCGGAATCACCCTGACATTCTTTAAGTTCCATGTAGTACCCAATGAAGTAACCAGATTGATATCACCCATGCCCGTTACCTCAAGTATCTCGTCATTGGCTAATCGTACCTTTCCAAAATCACCATGTTTCAGATTCACCATCGTTTGACCATTGTCCATGGCGTGAAAAGAAGTCCCTGAATCCATGACGCAAGAGTCCACACTGTTTTCCACACTGAGTATCAATGCATCATCATCCCCAGCAGCAGTGTTTAATTCTTTCTTATTCGGACATTGACTCTTAACATGTCCCACCTCATTGCAGCTCCAACACTTCACATTTTTTCTAGGTTTAGATGAACTTCCTCCCCGACTCCCACTGTTCCTGTTATTACCCGACCCCTGCCAACATTTAGTAGTTCACTATTAGATGATTCACCCGAGTTCCTTCTTCTGACTTCTTCACCCATAATTAGATCTCGAATACCATCAAGAGTGAAACCCTTAGTCCCCACAGAACTTGAAATTGCAGTTACTGTTCCAGACCAACTATCAGGCAAAGACGACAACAGCAGTAGAGCCTGAACTTCATCATCAAACTTAATTCCAACAGATACAAGTCTTGTTAAGATTGAATTTAGATTGTTAATGTGAGCAATCACTGAGCTTCCTTCTTTCATCCTTGTGTTTACCAGCTCCCGAATCAAGAACACCTTATTCGCCGAAGACGGTTTCTCATACATATTTGACAAGGCAATCATCATACCACGAGCTGTGGTTTCCTTAATGACATTAAAAGCAACGTTTTTCGTCAAAGCCAATGTAATAACCGCACGAGCCTTCTTGTCCTTTGATTCCCAATCAGCTTGTTCTATTTTTGCAGTTTTTTCTTCTAATACCATATCCAAGTCCTTTTGACATAACAATGCTTCTACTTGCATTTTCCACTAACTAAAATCAGAACCGTTAAATTTCTCGATCACAACCTTCCCGTCTTCAGCCATCTCAAACAGCAAAAAAGAAGAAAATCGAAACAGTGAACAGACACAGCAATGGTACAGGCCTGAAGTTGACGGCTGTTCTACTGAACACTGTCAATTGAATGATTTGCTCCTACAATAAACCTTGCAGACAAATCTATCCCGAACGCTGAACTTCACAAAAAAAACCAACTTCTAAAACCCCAGTTGATGAGTAATAGTCAAACAAAAGACCAAACTTTGATACCCAGATTATTATGATCAAAACCTTAAGCCACCAACAAAATATTACTTGAACCACCTTATTGATCAAACAAAACAACAAAAAGATAAAGCCTGTTTTGTCTTTTCTAATTGATGGCTCAAACAAAGCAATTAAAAATTTGCTTTCTTTATCAATTCGATGGAGTAAGAAAAAAATAACAGTCTTATTCACTCCTTTCTTTTCTAATTAAATAAAGGCACTAACCACTTTTGGTTTATATCCTGCCGCCACCACACCCAAATAAAAAAGAGATAAACTCCAATCTTCAAACAGAAAATGGTCCAGCGACTCTCTCAAGGGTTGTCGTAAACGGCAATCCAACCTCCTCCTACGATCGTTTTTCAGTGCGAGCATGTGTTAACAACGAGCCAAAGCTCTGATACCACTTGTTATGAATCAAGCGGCGCAACGGAACCAACACACGAACACGCACAAACGATTATCACGCAGAAAACAGAAAATAAACGACACAAGGATTTAACGTGGTTCGGTCGGTGTGACCTACGTCCACGGGCTGCAACTAGGGTTTTCTTTATTTGCTCAGTTACAAAGATTACAAATACATGACAGGGTATATATAGAGTAATTAGGGTTAACAACTTAATGAACAAGAAAACTAAATATGGCCCCAAGCCCAAAGCCTTCACAAACCCAACAGTTTGGTTTTGTGGGTGGTCAGGTGGAGTAGGTGGAGATGGAGGTTGGTGTTGGTTATAATGATCAAAGGCTGGAACTGCAGACGTCGGTGGTGTTGTGTACCGACGAGTGTAGGTTTTAGCAGGGTGGTTGGTGGTTTGTGTAGAAGTAGGGCAAATGGGTGGTGAAGTGGTGAGTGGAGATTCCATGTTGGTGTGTAAAGGAATGGAATCCATGGGGTAAGAGGAAATGTATGGGTTGGGTTTTCATGCGGCGTGGGGGACCAGCGACGGTGTTACGGCGTGGCGCCCCCACCACCTTTAGTTTCTATCTATGCACAAGGCATGTGGAAAACCAAGTTATATGCAATAAGAAAGTAAAAGACTAAAAGTTGGTATACATTAACTAGCCAGCCAAGGGACTGTGAATGTAATTTGCCCTGTTAATAAATTGGCACCCAATTCACGGGAGTCCAATATCGCACCATCACCACCGGCCGGTAGCTTATATCTCCGTCGTTCTCCACCGTAATGATCGCCTCCTCCGCTTCACCCGTCAAAGCATCGATAGCCGTGATGAGATGCTGTAACCAAGAAAAAGCACATGGTGTAGATCGGAAATCCCTTTTGTTTGGATTATAGGGACGAAGGTGAGGGAAGCATTGACAACCGAAAACCCGAAGGAAGGAAAAATCTAGTTTCCGTTTGAACAAGTGTTCAAAGGGGGAAATATTTGAGTTTGAGAAGACATTCGGTTGATTAAAGAAACCGTAGTTTCAAAAGCATAGTGCCAAAACGTTGAGGAACATGAGATTGTGCCATTAGGGTTAGACCGGTTTCAACAACGTGGCGGTGACGTCGTTCAACAACACAGTTTTGCTCACTGGTGTGATGACAAGAGAGATAGTGAACTATGTCAATGGAAGCAAAAAAAGAACAAAGGTTCCTGAATTCCCCTCCCCAATCAATTTGCACGATTTTGAGTTTAGTGGAGAATTGTCATTCGGCCATAGTTACAAATTGTTTAAAGGTTGCAAATACATCAGATTTTTGTTTTAAAGGAAACATAAACATAAATTTAGAAAAGTGATCAACACACAATAGAAAATAGGTATGGCCATCAAACGAGGTGATAGGAGCTGGTCCCAAACATCACAAAAAATTAAATCCAAAATATGAGTATTTTTGTAAGCAGAAGACAATAAATTAAGTATGGAAGATTTTCCAACTAAACATGAATCGCAATGAATATCATAAGTCTCTACAAGAAATAGGTAAATGATATTTTGAAAGGATAGTTTGAATCAACTGGTGGTGTAGATGTCCCAAGCGTTGATGCCATGTGGTGGTTGAAGCACGAACGGTAGAGAAAGCAACTTTAGGAATTGACGGATTTGTTGGAAGTTTGATCGAGTAGAGTCCACCGTCACATGAACCCGTGAGGAGGGTAATGTGAGTAAACTTGTCCTTCACAAAAAGAAATTTGCATGAAATTCGAAATAAACATTATTGTCTTGACAAAATTTTTGTACAGAAAGGATGTTTTTCTTGATTTCAGATACATGAAGGATATGGTTTAGGTAAAAGGTTTGGTCGGGTGAGGGGATTTGTGAGGTACTACCGATATATAAAATGGGTAGGGCCTTACCATTACCAACGCGTAGATTGTCATCACCATAACAAGGCTCGGCGGAGTCAAAACCAGACATATCCGATGCTACATGGTTGTTGGAACCTGTGTCCGGAAGCCATTACAAAAAGACGTGTGACTAATAGTCAGCATAATTAGACGATGGTTGTTTCGGCCGAAGAGTAGCGGGTCTCTATTTGGGCATTGAGATGGTACATGCCCAATACCACACCTGTTTACAAGTTCCATAAACAGTGTTTTGGTTAGAAGCCTAACTAAACTGACCTTGGGTGCGAGTGTTGCCATTCTGATTGTGGTTGTAGCCACGCCTACCACGGCCACCACTTGGTCCTCGACCGCGGCTGAGGTTGGATTGACCAGACGTGTTGGTGTAAAGTGCCTGAGGGGCAGTGGCGTGGGACAACCCTGAGGAGGCTGCAGTTGAAATCCTAAACGAGCAACCAATTGTTGAAGCGCCTGAATAGTATCATTCTGAATAATCCGGCTGCGGTAGTAGCCGTGAAAGCTTGAACAGGTGGGATGTCAGCAGCTGGTTTCTTGATCAAAAAATCATGATCTGCAAGAATAGCAGGTAGCTCAGAAAAGACAACGGTGAATTGTCTCAATAGAAGGCCTTGTTTGACTCCATTGTACTCGTCACGAAGGCCTGTAACAACTAGCATAACAAGATCTTCAAGCATAGGTTGACCAATATTGGCGAGGGCATTTGCATACTCCTTTGCCTAGCAAGGTATGTGGTGCTGTCTCATCTCCTTTCATCTGGAACTTTAGAAGTTGTGTTTTTAAAGTGAATTCTCTTGAAGAAGTGTGTGGGTCATAAGCTTGTTCAAGACCAAACCAAAGTTCACGTGAGGTGGTACCTTGAATATGCTAGAAGGATTTTTCAGAGATGGTGGAGAGTATTAGCATGTGAACATGAGCATCATTACATAACCAGATTGTATAATTAGGGTTTGGTTTGGTGATAGCAGTGGTAGCTTCGGAAGTTCCTGGGGAGGAAAGAGTTGAAGGAGGACTGGGAGTGCTTCCATCAACATAACCGAATAGACTATGTGTAGCAAGAAAAGGTTGGATCCATTAGTTTCCAATGACCATAGTTGGTAGGAGAGAGGGTGAAACCAAACTTATATGAGTTACGGGTTCTTTTTTCAGTGGTGGTGAAGGCAACAATCTGATCGACAACCATTGTAGGATCGGTTCAGAAAAAAAAGGAGAGAGGAGAGCAGATTGTATCGGCCTTTGTGTGGCTAGGTGACAACAGAAAGAGCATGGTAGAAACCTTAGGCTCTTATACCAAAATAAACTGGTATAAAGATTGTATAATGATTGTGTATTGAATCTTGATTATGATAAATATTATAGTACAATAGGGTTATATATATGGTTTCTCTCTCTCTGCTCCATCTCTTTCCTTGAACGGCTCCATCTCCGGTTACCACCACCGGCACCGGTCACCGGTCACCTCCACCGGCACCGATCACCGGTCACCAGCACCACCACCACCGGTAATCTTCGTAAGGTTTGACTCCTCTCTCTCTCTCTGCTCTCTCTCTCTGCTCTGCTCTCTCTCTAAACGTCTCTCTCTCCCTCTGCTCTCTGCTCCCTGCTCCCTCTCACTAACCCCCACCACCGCCGGTCACCACAACCATCACCGCAACCGGTGAGTCGCTGACCCACCCCCCACCCCCGCGGTCAGCCACCACCATTGCATTCACCGTCACCCAACCTACCTAGCCACCACCGGCGACCCACAGCCCGTCACCGTCACCCACAGCCACCTTCACCGCTGTCCACCCCCACCTACCTAGCCACCACCGCCACCACCGGCGACCCACAGCCACCTTCACCGCTGTCCACCCCCACCCACCTAGCCACCCACCGCCCCCAACAGTGCCCACCCCCACCACCACCGGAGCCACCACAGCAGCTACCTCTTTTAACCCTACCTACCACCGCCTTCACCGGTCAGCGAAAACCCGGAACAGTACCAGAAGCATAATCGAAGATCCCTAAATTGGGTGTACATTGGGTGAGATCGTTCTATCTCGGGTTTGCATATCTGTTTTTACTCGTCTTTCATTATAGCTTTAATTATACCTTTAGTTTATATCTGTTAGTCTAGATTGTTTGGCTGGGTTAGGGGTACCAGCATTCTGATTTTAAGTAGCTACTTGTTTGTGTAATTTGGTTTATTTTTGTTTCTGGATTGTCTAGATTGTTAGTCTAGTTGGTGGGTCCCTCGTGGGTTGGATCGCCTTTGATTGTGCTTTACTTGTACTGTGATTCTTTTTAAGGTGTTCTTCGTGATTATTGGTTGTATTAGTGGACTCTATCTAGTATAATAGATAGCAGGAGCTTTTATGCTGCCCCGAGATCATGTTCGGTGACGAGAGGTGCGACTTCAGGGAGAAAGGATTTTAGATTACGAGTAGCATCGTGGAATGTAAGAACTCTAAATAGTAAGTTACTAGAGTTGATTGATGTGCTGAAAAAACGTAAGGTCCAGATAGCGTGTCTTCAGGAGACTAGATAGCGGGGTGGGAAAACAAAAGAGTGCAATAGTTATAAACTATGGTATTCAGGGTCAGATGGAATAAAAAATGGTGTAGGATTTCTAGTTGCTAAGGAGCTTTAGGATAATGTAGTGGAGGTGAAAAGATATGATGATAGAATTATGCTGTTAAGAATGGTAATAGGGGATGAAGTAGTGGCGGTAGTTAGTGCGTATGCACCACATGTTGGACTAGGGGAAGCAGAAAGAAGGAAGTTCTGGGAGAGTTTAGATCACGCTATGGGTGACATACCTAGAGAAGAAAAAATATGCATAGGAGGAGATTTTAATGGGCATATAGGTAAGGATAATGAGCACTTCGATTTGGTGCATGGAGGCTTCGGGTATGGTCTTAGGAATGACGGTGGTAAGGAGCTTCTTGACTTTGCAGTAGCGCATGACCTACGCATTTTAAATTCGTTTTTTAAGAAAAGAGACTCGCATTTAATCACGTTTAGCAGCGGCGGGAGACACACACAAATAGACTATTTATTGATGAGGGGAGAGGATCGTAGCTCGTGAAAGGACTGTAAGGCAATCCCGGGACAGACAATTGTTTCGCAACATCACATGTTGGTGGCGGATATACGCGTGAAAAGACCAATTGTACAACAAAACAAGAGAGTTAGACCTACGATCAGATGGGGCCAACTCAAAGACGAAAAGATTACCATTTTTAGAGATAAGGTCATACCACTGATTCAGACTGGGCCACAGGAAGACACAAATCAAAAGTGGGAGGCTATGGTAACTAGACTCATTCAAGCAGCGAAAGAAACTCTTGGAGTTACATCAAAGAGGACAGTCGGCCATAAGGAATCCTGGTGGTGGAATGAAAATGTACAGGAGAAGATAAGAATTAAACAACAAAGTTTTAGAGAGCTTATACGCTGTAACAATGAGGAAGAACGCGCAGAGCTAAAAAATAAATACAAGGAGGCAAAGTGAGAGGCGAAAAAATCGGTGTCAGAGGCAAAGAATACGGCGTATGAGACGATGTATAAACGATTAGAGACGAAAGAAGGAGAGCATGACATGTATAAGATAGCCAAGGCAAGAGAAAGTAGAAGACAAGACTTGAGAATGGTGAAGTTTATAAAGGATGCGGATGGAAAGGTTTTGGTGAAGGACAAAGACATCAAGGTGAGATGAAAAACGTACTTCGATAATCTTTTCAACATAAGTAACCCAAATCAACAAACTGAGATAGATAAAACAGCTCAAACAACGCAACAAAACAAATGCTATTGTAGAAGCATCACAATCGACGAAGTTACGAGAGCTATGAAGAAAATGGGAAGGGTTAAAGCGGTGGGGCCAGACAACATACCGATTGAAGTGTGGAAATGCCTGGGAGATGAGGGTCTCCAATGGCTAACAGATTTATTTAACACTATCTTTAAGACAGGGAAGATGCCAGACCAGTGGAGAACCAGTGTTATAGTTCCCGTATATAAGAAAAAAGGAGATGTCCAATGTTGCGAAAACTACAGGGGAATAAAGCTATTGAGTCACACGATGAAATTATGGGAAAGAGTTATTGACAAGAGAATTAGACGGGAAACTCAGATAGCGATAAACCAATTCGGATTTATGCCAGGACGCTCTACAACAGAAGCCATACATGTCATAAGGAGGATAATGGAGAAATATAAAGAAAAGAAAAGAGACCTCCATATGGTATTCATCGACCTAGAAAAGGCCTACGACAGTGTTCCGCGCCAACTCATTTGGGAAAGTCTACGACTTAGAAGGGTACCAGAGAGGTATATCAAAATAATCAAGGATATGTATGACGGAGCAAAAACGTGTGTGCGAGCACCAGTCGGAGACACAGACCCCTTTCCCGTAGAAGTAGGACTCCACCAAGGATCGGCACTGAGCCCATTTCTCTTCACAGTAGTGTTGGACAAGATGACCAAGGCTATAAAACAGCCAGTTCCGTGGTGCATGCTATTTGCGGATGATATTGTCTTAATATCAGAATCTAAAAGGGTGCTTAACGACAGGCTAGAACAGTGGAGAGCAGCAATAGAGAGCGGAGGTTTAAGGATAAGTCGCTCAAAGACGGAGTACATGCATTGCAATTTTAGCGGTGACGGTGAAGAGGACACCCAAATCAGTGTCCAGGGTATGGCGGTCCCAAGAACAACTAGGTTTAAATACCTGGGCTCGTACTTACAGGACGATGGAGAGATACACAGCGATGTAGCTCACCGTGTTCAAGCAGGATGGTGCAAGTGGAGAGCAGCATCAGGGATTCTATGTGATAAGAGGTTTCCAGCCAAACTAAAGGGAAAACTATACAGAGTGGCAGTTCGTCCAGCTATGTTATACGGAACAGACTGCTGGGCAATAAAGAAATCGCACGAGAAACAAATAGAGGTAGCGGAAATGAGAATGCTGAGGTGGATGTGTGGACACACAAGACTGGATCGGATAAGAAACGAAGTGTTTCGACAGAAGTTAGAGGTGGCTTGTATCGCAGATAAAATACGAGAGGGAAGATTAAGATGGTGTGGGCATGTGAAGAGGAGACCTATGTCAGCACCCGTTAGAGCAGTAGAGAACATTTTCTTAGAGGGTAAGAGGTGTAGAAGGAGACCTAGGTTGACTTGGGACGAGTTAATTAGGCGAGATATGGGACATTTGCACCTCTCTGAGCGCATGATCGAGGATAGGAGCGAGTGGAGGCGTAGGATTAAAATTAAGGACTTTTAGTAGGATCTGTAGGTAGGAAGGGTAAGGTAGACTTGATGCGGTGCCTAAGGTGTACGCAGTCCACAACTGCCCTCTATAGGTGAAACGCGTCACTTCTCTGATGTTTGCTATATCTTTTTCTTAACTGTTGGTGATTTTAAGTGTATGTAGTGTGCTGTATGATATATTATTTGCTGCCCTGCTTTCGTTATTGCTTTTGTTGATCGAGTCGGGGGTCTCTTTGGAAGCGGTCTCTCTACCTACCCAGATAGAGGAAAGACTTGCCACTACCTACCCCCCCAGACCCTGCTCTGAGTGGGATATACTGGGTTTGTTTGTTTGTTTGTTTGTAATAGGGTTATATATATATAGATCTATACAAGGGTACTAGGGCCGACTGCTATATGCCATGGGCCAGGCCGGGCCTAATATAACCTATGTATATCGACTAATATTTCACAACAGTGACAGTTCAATTATAAATTCTTTCAAAACATTTTTAACTTCTTTAATTAGTACACAACTATAAAACAAACAAACAAACAAACATACCCAGTGTATCCCGCTGAAGAGCAAGGTCTGGGAGGGGTATATGGTGGCAAGTCTTTCCTCTATCTTGAAAGATAGAGAGACCGCTTCCGAAGAGACCCCCGACTCGTTAACAAAGGCAATAACAATAACAATCATAATACAAAGCATACAACACAAAGATAGATATCACATGAAGAATTAGATAATGCGCTCATAAAAAAACGGCATGTAAAGATAGAGAGACCGCTTCCGAAGAGACCCCCGACTCGTTAACAAAGGCAATAACAATAACAATCATAATACAAAGCATACAACACAAAGATAGATATCACATGAAGAATTAGATAATGCGCTCATAAAAAAACGGCATGTAACACCCAAAAAGGGTAGATGAGGAAAACTACACCTAACGTGTGGGGTCCGGCCATATGTCACCGTATACCCTTCCCACCCACAAAACCCACTAAAAGTCCTTAATTAGTACACAACTATATGCGGTAGAAATTATTTACACTGAATATTTTTAAATGTTTAAATATTGTTGATACTAGTTAGAGAATTATAATCATTAATTATAGTAGTTCTACAAATATATTCTAAGAGTATTATTACTTTTATACACTTGCTAAATATTTTTGTATGTTTTTTATTATTGTGCCTCTCTTGTTTCAGGCGAGTGCTTTTTTTGCGCCTTGCGCCTAAGCTCCGGACGAGGGCTTTGTGCGTTGTGCCTTTGACAACATAGATACGAATACAAATTTACAAAATATAAGACTGGATTAATATCTTTTTTTTTTAAAAAAAAGACCCTTTTCTATTCCAGGTAGCTGACGTAGTACTGCATGAAGGCCAAACATTTGATCTCTCCATGGTTTTGCACTTGGTGACAATTTTGTGTGACAGGGCATCATATGAACCAAAAGGATTTATGTGCATTGTATGTCACTTACTAGTGTTTTACTATGAATAATGTTTTGATATGTTAAAAACTCCGTAGTGCAGAACCGAAATATTTGCTTGTATTTAATTTAGGTACATAGATCACTTGCAGATGTTATTGGTTCCTATTCGAAGTGGATGTCTTCTTACATAACTAATGCGAGACCATTGCTGTAAGGAATCTCTTCTTTAAAAGTTGATAAATAGAGTCGAAATCTGTCTCTGAAAATACCAGAATATATTTATTTAACAAATGCGAAGATATCGGTTCGTGAAGTTTCTCATTGTGAACCGCTAACGACTAGAGGTGGCAATTTCAGCCTATATACTTATGATGGGTTGATTCAGGTTATGTCTTATCTCTAATGGGTTAGTTGGGTAAAAAGATAGCTACAAGGAGACATGTCAAAAGGGGGCTAAAAGTCTCTCAAAGTGTGTTTTGATGCATAAGAACCTCGTAAGCCATTTATTCAAAAAGTTGGATTTTTGTCGAAACAATGTATTTTTGTATCTATATCGACACACCAATAGTTTATATATATTGAAATATTTGGGCAAAAGATCATTCGGGTCAACTAGAACTGTTTCGACCAGTACCATAGATTACCTGTTTTCACTTGATTTGACCTGTTACATGACGTGTCCTACCCACTTTGTCACCTCTGTTATGATTTGTGAACGTTATTCTGCTTAATAGCACTTAATATATTTTTGTTTCGGTTTCTGTCTTACTTCATGTTTTTTAACTGGTATCTTGTTTACAGTATATTTTTGCAGCTGGTATGCCTGAACCATTGTGCTCACATGCATGTGCAACTTCCTTCCGGAAGTTTTGTGAAGATGCAACTGCAGTTGTGCACGAGCCTTCGAGTTTAGAAATGTTAATGTGGATTGCAGAGGTTAGTCACCTTATACCATGAACAGTACTTTTGGGTATGCTGATTTATCATTTATTTAAAACAACTACAGGGATTGGAAAAGTGGCACTTACCTCTGGAAGACGAGGAAGATGTTGTTGGTGCTATTACTTTGACACTTGGATGCCTTCCTAACATGGAATTAAGAAACAATTTAATACTTAAGTTGCTTGCTCCTAGCTTTGGATCTATTGACAAACTTGTAAGATCTATTCTGGTTCCTATTTAGAAAAATATTGAGTTTTATTTAGCAATAATGCTTGTAATTCAAATCTTAATTCAGATTGAGGGTGAGCATGTCCAAAATAGGCAACTACCAGGTGCTTATACTCATCTTGTCAACTCTGCAGCAAGGGGGTTTTTCAGGTTTTTCTTAAACTGTTAAAAGCTTGAGGTTTAGTAATTTACCAACATTTGAGATGATTTGAATCAACCATTAACAAATGTTTTCAGGATAGGAATGGTTTTCAGTAATCTTGTAACACCACCCTCTACATGTCATGATATAGACAGTTCTTTAATTATTATTCTTGGGAGTTTTTGGCCTCTGCTTGAGAAATTCTTCCAGTCAGAGCACATCGAGAATACAGGTTTATCCATGTCAGCATGCAGGGCTCTCTCACAAACAATCAAGTCGGCAGGTAATTAGCTATCCTACTAATTTTTGGAAAATTGTGAAAAACTTCATTATGATGAATGTAACTTGATTTACAGGACATCATTTTGTGACACTGTTGCCTAAAGTTTTAGATTATTTATCAACAAATTTCGCTTCATTTCAGACACATGAGTGCTACATTAAAACAGGTAAAATATGTGTGTTATAATTTATAATGATGAATATATGCTGTTAATTTCTTCTTATTGTTATTGCTCTCTTTACAGCTTCTGTTATCATTGAAGAGTTTGGTAATAAAGAAGAATATGGACCGCTATTCATTAGTACGCTTGAAAGATTTACAAATGCTTCCTCAATACTGGCTTTAAATTCTTCATACGTTTGTGATCAAGAACCTGATCTTGTTGAGGCTTATTGTAATTTCACAACAATCTTTCTTCACAACTCTCCAAAGGTCTAATTACTTGCTCTCTTCATGGTATAATTTGTGTGTTAGTGTAATTATATATGTTGTTAAGTTAGGGCTTGTATGATTGCAGGAAGCAGTGGCTTCTTCTGGTCCTCTTATAGAAATTTCATTTCAGAAAGCAGCTATATGTTGTACGGCTATGCATCGTGGAGCAGCATTTGCAGCTATGTCTTATATGTCTTGTGAGCATCATGCCCATATAAATTACAAATAGATGTCTTTAATATAGAATAATATATATGAAAATTTGAACTACTTTTACAAGGAGAGAGGTGCAATTTTGGATGGATATAAAGTTTGTAACTATTTATTCCATTCCTTGTTATTTAGGTTTCTTAGAGCTTAGCTTGAGTTGGTTGCTGGAATCAGTGACATGTAACTCTGAATCATTAGTTACATCAATGGCAGTTCATGTAATATCTCATAGTGGTGAGGGACTTGTATCGAATGTGGTATATGCTTTACTTGGTGTCTCAGCAATGTCAAGGGTAAAACAGTCTTCCATAAACCTGGAATATGTAAATTAAATTAGTCAAAAGTAAACGAGTGCAGTGCTTTCTGTGTTAGGTTCACAAGTCAGCAACTATATTGCAACAGCTGGCGGCAGTTTGCAGTTTTAGCGAGAAAACAAAGTGGAAATCTGTTTTATGTTGGAATTCTTTACATGGATGGCTACATGCTGCGGTCTGTGGGAATACATAATTTCTTTCTCTTTTTTATTTGGGGACGTATGAAATAATAATGTTCTAATGAGAATGATGATGTTGAAATCAGGTGAGGAGCCTACCTGGGGAGTACTTAAGACAAGGAGAGGCAGAATGTTTAGCAGGGGTGTGGGTAAAGGTTTTGGGTGATGCAGGAATTGATTATATTGAAAGCAGAAGAAGTGGTGATGGACATAATAAACACATGAAGGGAAAAGGTGGGCGGATGCTTAAGTCTTTGTTTAGGGAATTTGTTGATAGTCATCGTAACATTGCTACATGTTAACACATTCATTGTCTGTGCTTGCATTTATGGGATTCCACTCAAATAATGTGCTTTTTCGACCCAGAATTTTTCCCTTCTGGAAAAAAACCCAACCAAGGCTTTTATTTAATAGTTGGGAACCGTAACACCATATATTTGAAATGATACAAATTTTTGAGAGAGAGAATGTTAGCTGGCGGTTAAAATCAGTTAGACAGTTGCACAAATTCCTTCAGCACGTAGTTACTGTTGTCAGCCGTGACTTGGTTGCTCATGATAATAATCAACTCATGATTATAGTCACTCACTTGTCGCTGACAGTTAGTGTTGAACTAGTTACTATTATAGACAAATTTACTGCTGCCCAGAGTTACTATCAATAGTATAACTATTGTCAGATGTAGTTTCTACTGATAACATATTTGCTACTAAGCATAGTTGCCATGAATGGACATACCATCAATAGTAAAACTATTGTCGATGTAGTTATCACCGCTAACATATCTGCCAAAAGAGCCTATGCTTCTAGTGGACACTATCTGTTGATGATCAGTTCTTACTCATGCTCATTTACTACGCATGAACCAAGCAACCTGATAACATAGAAAAATATTCCAAAGGGTTTCCAACAACATAATAAAAAATTTGCCCATCGTTGACACCATTCACTGACTCTATAGCGAGGTTCCCATGATGGGCTATGTCCTTTGGACCCCAATTTAGGGGCGCCGACCTCTTGAAACCCACGAGGTTGGGAAGTGTTGAAAATTTTATTAGCCTTGACCCAACATTACTCTGCTTCGAATTCGTATAAACGTTAACTATATTATACTTTGGTCTCACATATATCTAATTAATAAAAATGACTTGATGTTTGTTTGTTTTCTAGCAACATGCTATACAAATATAACATATTAAATATTATATCATATGAAATTTTGGTAATTTAACGTCATCAAGTCATTTTAACAAATAAGGTTTACTCGAGAGCAAATTACTCTGTAATCAATTTGCATTGGAAATGAACAGTGACATTATAAATCGTGGCCATCCAATTTCATATCTAGGGCTCATTGTTTTTATGCATTGTTCTATTTATTTTACTTCACCAGTATTCTATGTCGGCAAAGAGACCAGTAGACTGGCTGTCACACCCTCAAAATTCACGTGCGGAATTCTACCGCGAGGCGTGTGAACAAACCAGGATCACAGTCAATAGTTACTTGGAACGACTCTATATGCAACGTTTAACATAACAAACCAAAGTTTAAACTTTATAATTCATGCGGAAGCGTTTAAACAAATAAAACAAACCCAAAATATAAAGATAAACAAATGTATCATTGTTTAAGCGTTAGGATGCATGCTTGACCCGTGTAGTGCTCCTAACAGCAGTCCAGATTAATGACCTGAGAATAGCATACTAAAAGTCAACACACGGTTGGTGAGTTCAAGAGTTTACGTTTAAACATAACAGTTTAACAATAGCGTGTATCAACCCAACGGTTGATCAGTTCAAGAGTTTACAGTTAAACGTCACAGTTTAACAATAGCGTATATTTAAGCATGTGCATTGTAATGGCTAGCTAGTCCATTCACAAATGATATTAAATAGTGATTTCGACATTGAAGCTGACTGTGTTATGTTTGCCTCCAGCCACGATGTCATATCGTTACAAATGTTCATAGGACAAATTGCACCCGGTTGACCTCGAGTCACACAAGTGGGGCTCGTCACACCCAGTAGTACTAAACAACTTTTCCCGCTATCCAATATTAACAATTCGAAAGTGTGAGGACTTTTATCATAATAAACAACACTATATTAATATCCATACACATCTTAGATATATAAAAAGCGTTTGTAACATTACCAGTATGCTATCTCCCCCAAAAGAGTTTTAATAAAATAGTGGGGCATGAACTCACCTCAGTTCTCGTGTGATGTTGATAAGCTAGTAAATTCCTCCTAAGGAATTATAATTCTCGTAAGCAAATAGATACAAATTCATAATCTGGTGTTCAATTGATCTAAGGTTTGGTTTTCTGGAATTCATTATAAACATTAAATCATTTAATCATTTTTGTTAATTCTTTTATAATTAAGGATTTGCGTTTAATTAATTTAATAATGATTTTAACATATCATTATGTTAAAATGAATTTTAGACATATTTAAATATGTAGGTTTGTATTTAATTTAGTAAGATTTTATAATTAAATTTATAAAATCTAATGTGTATTTGTCTTATCAAATATGTAATGTTTACAAGTTTTAATTAATCTCTACCTTTATATATTTTATAAAAAAATAACTTGAAATAATGCTCGTAATAATTTATGAAATTATAAAAATATCTTTATAATTTCCATAATTATCATGATACAATATCCAACAATGAATTTATAATTTAAATTATTATTTAGAGTCCATTTTTATAAAAATGATTATTTATAACATTTATAAATAATATTTTATAAATATTATTAAGATGTTTTTGGTAAAATAAATTTACAGAAAATAATTATATACTTTCTAAAATAACCAAAGTTTATAAAAATTATTTTTATAATTTTTCAGAATTTTTCTGTATTTTTAAAAGTCTCAAAAAGGCTTTTTAAAAAATTATGTTGGGGGCCGGGTTTGAACCCGTGACCTCCAACTAAACCACACACGCACCAAACCAGTAAGCCAAGGGACTCACCCGTGTTTATACCCCGTTCCAATTTCTTTTAACCTCTGTTTTCAAATAACCCCCAAATCAACCAAGAACCCTAATTCGATTGGTATCAAATTGAAGGTCAATTCGAGGTTAACAACGTATGGATTCATGGGGCTTTTGTTCCCCATGATAAATCGAGTTGGTGGGTGTGCTTAATTACCTGTTATGGTGTTAATTCGATGATGAATTCTTGATGAAGATTAGATACCCAAATGATGATTTTAATCAAATTAATTGCACAGGAAGTTTCTATAGGTGTTAAGGATAGATACCCCTCTGTTAATTTGGGTATATAAGGTGTTTAAGTGAGGTTTCGAATGAGTTGCAGGTCGCGGCCAAAGGTGTTGATAGAATGTGGTGTTTGTGCTTGATTTATACTAAATCGAATGAGTTGCAGTCGCGGCATGAGGTATGCATATTCCATAAAATATAAAATCATCATAAAAGGCTTGTTTTCTCTAATTTGGTCAGTGAAGTAAATTTGAAAAATACTACTCAAATATTTTGCAAAAGGGCACAAATTAAAAAAAAAAGAAAAAACATTGCAAGATCATTTAATTGATATTTCATCCTATGTTAGTGTTTCATAGGTCTCCATCAAATTTTTTACAATGGATTTATGAACATACCTTTTATAAGTCAGAGCTAACTTGAATTATTTCCACAATTGAACAAGAATAAAGAACTAAATGTTTGAGAGAATAAAAATTAAATACAAAAATATTATACTATTAATCATATTTTTGAACATTTGTTTGTGTTTGAATAATATGAAGATAAAAAACAAAAGCTATTTAGTTGTTTTCTTTACGTACTGAATAGAAAAAGAATACCCCCTTTCTCTCCAAATAAATGAAATGTTTTTTAGGTCTGGTATTAAGTGAAACATCTTTGTTTTGGATGAATTTACTTTTGACTTTTACCTTTTTCCATTCCTACAGGGCCTGCCACAAGTTCTTATGTGCAAGGTAGGATTTCTTAAAGAGGTTCTTCTTCGAGCATTTAGTAGCGGAGATGAAAAAGTAATAAATGGTATTGCATGCTTGATGTCTGAGATTGGTCAGGCTGTAAGTAAATAAATTATTCATCATCTTGCTTTCTGCAATTTGTTCCTTATTTCAGGAAAAAAAACTTTCTTGTAGTGATTAAGATCTTATAAATTTCGTAACATATTGCTATCTAGGCTCCGAGTTTGATTATAGAAGCCCATTCTGAAGCTCTTATGCTGGTAGATGCACTTTTAAGGTTAGAACTTAAATTATTTCTTTTTTACATCAAAGCATATCGAATTTTGGAACCTTAAATTAGTTGTAATTTGATATACATATCAGTATAAACATGTTTTACATTACGTTAACTTTTTAGATATCCAAACTGCATAAATCATGATTTCACTAGGCATATTGCTCATGCATGAAGTTTCGTCCACTTTAAATCTATGTTTATGTGATTTCTGGCAGTTGTGTTTCTTTTCCAAGTCAAGATTGGGAGATTGCAGACTCAACTTTGCAGTTCTGGTTAGAAAAATTTTCAGTTTAGTCCATATTACTAAGTAGCTCTATGCACAGTGCTGAACTTCGGATAAATATTCACAAATTGAATATCTTTTCTTTTTTTCAATTTATAGGTGTAGTCTTGCCAGCAATATTGTTAGAGTGGACGTTGGGATCACAGAAAATAGCAAACATGTCAAAGATGTTTTCTCCCCTGTTTTTTCAGCATTGCTTGATGCTCTTCTGATGCGTTCTCAGGTAACACAATTTCCAATAAGTTAAACTTTTTCCACCATTTCTAATTCTGTTAATGACATTGACATCAAGGTAACAATTCTGCATGCCACTATTAATAACATTAAAGTAGATATTCACTGTGGTAGGTAGATGATTCAACATATAATTGTGAGATTGCAACAAGGGACTTGCCAGACGGCCTTGCTCAATTTAGGATAAATTTAGTGGAGCTTTTGGTGGACATCTGCCAGCTTTTAAAATCCGATGTATTTTTACAAAAGGTATGCACATAATTGTATCATATTCCACATTATTAGTCTCCAAAGTAACAATATTGACATATAAGTATGGATCAGATCTTTTCTGGTGGTTGGTTGTCTTCAAATTGGCAAATTCCTTGGAAGGAGGTGGAAACTAGAATGTCTGCTCTTAATGTGGTCAGTTACTTCTAGAAGATTATACTATAGTCATACAATGTTATCTTTAAGAAGGCAAATTGAGGTATACTAAGCTATGTTGTCAAAAGCGCCAGAGGCGCGCACCTAGGCGCTTAGGCGAGGTGAAGCGCACCAAAAACACCTTGCACCGTCAAAGGCGCTTTTCAGGTGAGATTCTGGCCAAAAACGACTTTCCGGCGAACTTCTGGTTTATTCTGGCTGGATTTCGCCAATCTGTTACAAAATTGTCGGTTTTGTTTGGAGAGGTCTGTGTTTCTAATTGCATCACTAGAGTGCATAAAATTCAACTAAGAGAGAAGAAGATGATGAGAAAATGAAGAACTTCAACTTGGTTTATAGACTTATCTTTAACATGATATGAACCGGACAAATAACTTTCTTTGAGCAACTTTCTCTTGAACAAAGTGAAAATCCATTTCCACATGCTTTGTCCTAACATGGAAAACTGGATTAGCAGAAAGGCATGTGGCTCCCAAATTGTCACGCCATAGAATTGGAGCGAAGGGAGCGAGACATGAAGTTGTATAAGTAGTGTTTAAAGCCAGGTCAATTCAGCCACCGTATTATCCAAGGCCTTGTACTCAGATTCAGTGGATGACCAAGATACAATCTTTTGTTTTTTAGCTGACCATGAAACTAGATTTGACCCGAGATAAATAGCATATCTTCCCGTGGATCGATGGTCATCCGGGCATCCAGCCCGGTCTGCATCAGAGAAAGCGGTCACGGGTGGTCCAGTAACATCCGTGTAGGCATGCAAAACAGGAGATGAGGAGCTAGAAATTAAAAGACCATGACCCGCAATCCTGTGTAGATATCTTAGGATGCGCTTTAAAACTGACCAGTGATTGTCAGTAGGGGAATGCATGAATTGACAAACTTTATTAACCGCAAATGTAATATCAGGCCGCGAAAGAGTAACATACTGTAATGCCCCAACCATTTGTTGGTATTTTACCGGGTCATCAAAAAGGGAGCTATCACCGAGAGAGAGAGCAGCACCTGTGGTGCAAGGTGACGGAACCGATTTAGACTGAGACAGGTTTGCACGGTCCAACAATTCATTAATGTATTTGCGTTGTGAGAGGATGAGATCAGAACCTTGATGAGTCACCTAAATGCCTAGAAAGTAAGATAAGGGCCCCATGTCTTGTATTGGAAAAGATTGGCTGAGACCTTATACCACATGATTAATGGCCTGGTTGTTGTTACCTGTCAAAATAATATCATTGACATACACTAGCATATACATAAGTGTCCTATTTGCCGAATAAATAAACAAAAAAGGATCCGTTTTAGATCCCCGAAAACCGAGAGCAGTCAAAGCAGACGAAAACCTATTAAACCACGCCCGAGGTGCCTGTTTGAGACCATACAAGGATTTATGTAAGAGGCACACATGGTTCGGTTTATGAGGGTCAACAAACCCTTGTGGTTGTTTGAGATACATTGTTTCCTTCAGATCACCATGTAAGAAGGCGCTTTGAACATCAAGCTGTCGTAAGGACCATCATTTGGTAACGGCTAATATAAAACAACCCGGATTGTGGTGGGTTTCACTACTGGGCTAAAGGTTTCAGTGTAGTCTATACCAGGTTGTTGACTGAAGCCTTTTGCAACCAGACGCGCCTTGTAGCGCTTAATGTGCCCATGTTGGTCGGGTTTGACTTTGTATACCTATTTGCAATCAACAACATTGGTGTTTGGAGCACGAGGGACCAAGGACCACGTACCATTACGGATAAGAGCAGAATATTCATCCGCCACAGCCTTACGCTAGTTAGCTTCTCGGTTGGCAATGGCAAAGGTAGTAGGTTTGGTGTCGGTTGTATTGGAAGAGGTATGAAAGAAATAGGGATTGTTGGGTTTGGTTTGTTTGGTTTTGGGGCGTAAGTTAGGTGCTCACTGGCGTTGTATGGGAGGCGGGGGTGGTGGGGTGGTGTAGGCATAGTAGGCGGTGAGAAGGGTGGTTGGGCAGATTGCGTAGTTTGATGTTGCGGCTGGTCAGGTGGAGTAGGTGGAAAGTGAGGTGGCAGTGGGGTTGGTTGTGTAGTTTGTGTTATGAATCAAGCGGCGCAGCGGAACCAACACACGAACACGCACAAATGATTATCACGCAGAAAACAGAAAATAAACGACACAAGGATTTAACATGGTTCGGTCGGTGTGACCTACGTCCACGGGCTGCAACTAGGGTTTTCTTTATTTGCTCAGTACAAAGATTACATATACATGACAGGGTATATATAGAGAGTAATTAGGGTTAACAACTTAACGAACAAGAAAACTAAACATGGGCCCAAGCCCAAAGCCTTCACAAACCCAACAATAAATTCTAGCCCGCCATTCAAGTACAAAGGAACCCAGTCGTCCAGTAACTTCAGTAATCTTTAAACAAGTCTTCCAAGCCTCCAGTTCCCTGAGAACAAGCTAAGACTTTATCACCTCCTAGTTGTAGCGACCCCTCATCATCAAGTACCAGAAGGGTCAGTTGAAGCTCCCCCGAGCTCCAACTCAGTCTTGGCTAGTCCCGCCAACGACTCATCCTCCATCTTAACCGGTTTGGACATTCCACCGGATTCAAAGATACACCGAGGATCACCATCACTCTCCAAATTCAGCAAACAATCACCAGGAGAGAATTTTTCAGTTGTAGTCTTTAAAACCCAACGACTCTTTGTAACTGTACCCGAAACACGTCTTGTGCTCCCACTGTCACCGAATCCCTTGAATGGTTTAGACTTTCGAACTCGTTCACCTAACATCCCTGCTCCAGACTTCACGTTTGCAAAATGAACTCTCTTAGCACCAGATTTAGTGAACCGGATTTTGTCGTGCTTAACCGGGACGGTCATACATCCCTCAGCAGGTATCTCAACCATATACAATGACCCACGCTTCATACCACGAGCAATAACCAGATTACCATTGATCACCCTCCATTTACCACCACCAAACCTCACTTCCAGTCCTTGTTCATCCAACTGACCAACTAAAATCAGTTTCTTCTTCAGCCCCGGAATCACCCTGACATTCTTTAAGTTCCATGTAGTACCCAATGAAGTAACCAGATTGATATCACCCATGCCCGTTACCTCAAGTATCTCGTCATTGGCTAATCGTACCTTTCCAAAATCACCATGTTTCAGATTCACCATCGTTTGACCATTGTCCATGGCGTGAAAAGAAGTCCCTGAATCCATGACGCAAGAGTCCACACTGTTTTCCACACTGAGTATCAATGCATCATCATCCCCAGCAGCAGTGTTTAATTCTTTCTTATTCGGACATTGACTCTTAACATGTCCCACCTCATTGCAGCTCCAACACTTCACATTTTTTCTAGGTTTAGATGAACTTCCTCCCCGACTCCCACTGTTCCTGTTATTACCCCGACCCCTGCCAACATTTAGTAGTTCACTATTAGATGATTCACCCGAGTTCCTTCTTCTGACTTCTTCACCCATAATTAGATCTCGAATACCATCAAGAGTGAAACCCTTAGTCCCCACAGAACTTGAAATTGCAGTTACTGTTCCAGACCAACTATCAGGCAAAGACGACAACAGCAGTAGAGCCTGAACTTCATCATCAAACTTAATTCCAACAGATACAAGTCTTGTTAAGATTGAATTTAGATTGTTAATGTGAGCAATCACTGAGCTTCCTTCTTTCATCCTTGTGTTTACCAGCTCCCGAATCAAGAACACCTTATTCGCCGAAGACGGTTTCTCATACATATTGACAAGGCAATCATCATACCACGAGCTGTGGTTTCCTTAATGACATTAAAAGCAACGTTTTTCGTCAAAGCCAATGTAATAACCGCACGAGCCTTCTTGTCCTTTGATTCCCAATCAGCTTGTTCTATTTTTGCAGTTTTTTCTTCTAATACCATATCCAAGTCCTTTTGACATAACAATGCTTCTACTTGCATTTTCCACTAACTAAAATCAGAACCGTTAAATTTCTCGATCACAACCTTCCCGTCTTCAGCCATCTCAAACAGCAAAAAAGAAGAAAATCGAAACAGTGAACAGACACAGCAATGGTACAGGCCTGAAGTTGACGGCTGTTCTACTGAACACTGTCAATTGAATGATTTGCTCCTACAATAAACCTTGCAGACAAATCTATCCCGAACGCTGAACTTCACAAAAAAACCAACTTCTAAAACCCCAGTTGATGAGTAATAGTCAAACAAAAGACCAAACTTTGATACCCAGATTATTATGATCAAAACCTTAAGCCACCAACAAAATATTACTTGAACCACCTTATTGATCAAACAAAACAACAAAAAGATAAAGCCTGTTTTGTCTTTTCTAATTGATGGCTCAAACAAAGCAATTAAAAATTTGCTTTCTTTATCAATTCGATGGAGTAAGAAAAAAATAACAGTCTTATTCACTCCTTTCTTTTCTAATTAAATAAAGGCACTAACCACTTTTGGTTTATATCCTGCCGCCACCACACCCAAATAAAAAAGAGATAAACTCCAATCTTCAAACAGAAAATGGTCCAGCGACTCTCTCAAGGGTTGTCGTAAACGGCAATCCAACCTCCTCCTACGATCGTTTTTCAGTGCGAGCATGTGTTAACAACGAGCCAAAGCTCTGATACCACTTGTTATGAATCAAGCGGCGCAACGGAACCAACACACGAACACGCACAAACGATTATCACGCAGAAAACAGAAAATAAACGACACAAGGATTTAACGTGGTTCGGTCGGTGTGACCTACGTCCACGGGCTGCAACTAGGGTTTTCTTTATTTGCTCAGTTACAAAGATTACAAATACATGACAGGGTATATATAGAGTAATTAGGGTTAACAACTTAATGAACAAGAAAACTAAATATGGCCCCAAGCCCAAAGCCTTCACAAACCCAACAGTTTGGTTTTGTGGGTGGTCAGGTGGAGTAGGTGGAGATGGAGGTTGGTGTTGGTTATAATGATCAAAGGCTGGAACTGCAGACGTCGGTGGTGTTGTGTACCGACGAGTGTAGGTTTTAGCAGGGTGGTTGGTGGTTTGTGTAGAAGTAGGGCAAATGGGTGGTGAAGTGGTGAGTGGAGATTCCATGTTGGTGTGTAAAGGAATGGAATCCATGGGGTAAGAGGAAATGTATGGGTTGGGTTTTCATGCGGCGTGGGGGACCAGCGACGGTGTTACGGCGTGGCGCCCCCACCACCTTTAGTTTCTATCTATGCACAAGGCATGTGGAAAACCAAGTTATATGCAATAAGAAAGTAAAAGACTAAAAGTTGGTATACATTAACTAGCCAGCCAAGGGACTGTGAATGTAATTTGCCCTGTTAATAAATTGGCACCCAATTCACGGGAGTCCAATATCGCACCATCACCACCGGCCGGTAGCTTATATCTCCGTCGTTCTCCACCGTAATGATCGCCTCCTCCGCTTCACCCGTCAAAGCATCGATAGCCGTGATGAGATGCTGTAACCAAGAAAAAGCACATGGTGTAGATCGGAAATCCCTTTTGTTTGGATTATAGGGACGAAGGTGAGGGAAGCATTGACAACCGAAAACCCAAAGGAAGGAAAAATCTAGTTTCCGTTTGAACAAGTGTTCAAAGGGGGAAATATTTGAGTTTGAGAAGACATTCGGTTGATTAAAGAAACCGTAGTTTCAAAAGCATAGTGCCAAAACGTTGAGGAACATGAGATTGTGCCATTAGGGTTAGACCGGTTTCAACAACGTGGCGGTGACGTCGTTCAACAACACAGTTTTGCTCACTGGTGTGATGACAAGAGAGATAGTGAACTATGTCAATGGAAGCAAAAAAAGAACAAAGGTTCCTGAATTCCCCTCCCCAATCAATTTGCACGATTTTGAGTTTAGTGGAGAATTGTCATTCGGCCATAGTTACAAATTGTTTAAAGGTTGCAAATACATCAGATTTTTGTTTTAAAGGAAACATAAACATAAATTTAGAAAAGTGATCAACACACAATAGAAAATAGGTATGGCCATCAAACGAGGTGATAGGAGCTGGTCCCAAACATCACAAAAAATTAAATCCAAAATATGAGTATTTTTGTAAGCAGAAGACAATAAATTAAGTATGGAAGATTTTCCAACTAAACATGAATCGCAATGAATATCATAAGTCTCTACAAGAAATAGGTAAATGATATTTGAAAGGATAGTTTGAATCAACTGGTGGTGTAGATGTCCCAAGCGTTGATGCCATGTGGTGGTTGAAGCACGAACGGTAGAGAAAGCAACTTTAGGAATTGACGGATTTGTTGGAAGTTTGATCGAGTAGAGTCCACCGTCACATGAACCCGTGAGGAGGGTAATGTGAGTAAACTTGTCCTTCACAAAAAAGAAATTTGCATGAAATTCGAAATAAACATTATTGTCTTGACAAAATTTTGTACAGAAAGGATGTTTTTCTTGATTTCAGATACATGAAGGATATGGTTTAGGTAAAAGGTTTGGTCGGGTGAGGGGATTTGTGAGGTACTACCGATATATAAAATGGGTAGGGCCTTACCATTACCAACGCGTAGATTGTCATCACCATAACAAGGCTCGGCGGAGTCAAAACCAGACATATCCGATGCTACATGGTTGTTGGAACCTGTGTCCGGAAGCCATTACAAAAAGACGTGTGACTAATAGTCAGCATAATTAGACGATGGTTGTTTCGGCCGAAGAGTAGCGGGTCTCTATTTGGGCATTGAGATGGTACATGCCCAATACCACACCTGTTTACAAGTTCCATAAACAGTGTTTTGGTTAGAAGCCTAACTAAACTGACCTTGGGTGCGAGTGTTGCCATTCTGATTGTGGTTGTAGCCACGCCTACCACGGCCACCACTTGGTCCTCGACCGCGGCTGAGGTTGGATTGACCAGACGTGTTGGTGTAAAGTGCCTGAGGGGCAGTGGCGTGGGACAACCCTGAGGAGGCTGCAGTTGAAATCCTAAACGAGCAACCAATTGTTGAAGCGCCTGAATAGTATCATTCTGAATAATCCGGCTGCGGTAGTAGCCGTGAAAGCTTGAACAGGTGGGATGTCAGCAGCTGGTTTCTTGATCAAAAAATCATGATCTGCAAGAATAGCAGGTAGCTCAGAAAAGACAACGGTGAATTGTCTCAATAGAAGGCCTTGTTTGACTCCATTGTACTCGTCACGAAGGCCTGTAACAACTAGCATAACAAGATCTTCAAGCATAGGTTGACCAATATTGGCGAGGGCATTTGCATACTCCTTTGCCTAGCAAGGTATGTGGTGCTGTCTCATCTCCTTTCATCTGGAACTTTAGAAGTTGTGTTTTTAAAGTGAATTCTCTTGAAGAAGTGTGTGGGTCATAAGCTTGTTCAAGACCAAACCAAAGTTCACGTGAGGTGGTACCTTGAATATGCTAGAAGGATTTTTCAGAGATGGTGGAGAGTATTAGCATGTGAACATGAGCATCATTACATAACCAGATTGTATAATTAGGGTTTGGTTTGGTGATAGCAGTGGTAGCTTCGGAAGTTCCTGGGGAGGAAAGAGTTGAAGGAGGACTGGGAGTGCTTCCATCAACATAACCGAATAGACTATGTGTAGCAAGAAAAGGTTGGATCCATTAGTTTCCAATGACCATAGTTGGTAGGAGAGAGGGTGAAACCAAACTTATATGAGTTACGGGTTCTTTTTTCAGTGGTGGTGAAGGCAACAATCTGATCGACAACCATTGTAGGATCGGTTCAGAAAAAAAAGGAGAGAGGAGAGCAGATTGTATCGGCCTTTGTGTGGCTAGGTGACAACAGAAAGAGCATGGTAGAAACCTTAGGCTCTTATACCAAAATAAACTGGTATAAAGATTGTATAATGATTGTGTATTGAATCTTGATTATGATAAATATTATAGTACAATAGGGTTATATATATGGTTTCTCTCTCTCTGCTCCATCTCTTTCCTTGAACGGCTCCATCTCCGGTTACCACCACCGGCACCGGTCACCGGTCACCTCCACCGGCACCGATCACCGGTCACCAGCACCACCACCACCACCGGTAATCTTCGTAAGGTTTGACTCCTCTCTCTCTCTCTGCTCTCTCTCTCTCTGCTCTCTCTCTAAACGTCTCTCTCTCCCTCTGCTCTCTGCTCCCTGCTCCCTCTCACTAACCCCCACCACCGCCGGTCACCACAACCATCACCGCAACCGGTGAGTCGCTGACCCACCCCCACCCCCGCGGTCAGCCACCACCATTGCATTCACCGTCACCCAACCTACCTAGCCACCACCGGCGACCCACAGCCCGTCACCGTCACCCACAGCCACCTTCACCGCTGTCCACCCCCACCTACCTAGCCACCACCGCCACCACCGGCGACCCACAGCCACCTTCACCGCTGTCCACCCCCACCCACCTAGCCACCCACCGCCCCCAACAGTGCCCACCCCCACCACCACCGGAGCCACCACAGCAGCTACCTCTTTTAACCCTACCTACCACCGCCTTCACCGGTCAGCGAAAACCCGGAACAGTACCAGAAGCATAATCGAAGATCCCTAAATTGGGTGTACATTGGGTGAGATCGTTCTATCTCGGGTTTGCATATCTGTTTTTACTCGTCTTTCATTATAGCTTTAATTATACCTTTAGTTTATATCTGTTAGTCTAGATTGTTTGGCTGGGTTAGGGGTACCAGCATTCTGATTTTAAGTAGCTACTTGTTTGTGTAATTGGTTTATTTTTGTTTCTGGATTGTCTAGATTGTTAGTCTAGTTGGTGGGTCCCTCGTGGGTTGGATCGCCTTTGATTGTGCTTTACTTGTACTGTGATTCTTTTTAAGGTGTTCTTCGTGATTATTGGTTGTATTAGTGGACTCTATCTAGTATAATAGATAGCAGGAGCTTTTATGCTGCCCCGAGATCATGTTCGGTGACGAGAGGTGCGACTTCAGGGAGAAAGGATTTTAGATTACGAGTAGCATCGTGGAATGTAAGAACTCTAAATAGTAAGTTACTAGAGTTGATTGATGTGCTGAAAAAACGTAAGGTCCAGATAGCGTGTCTTCAGGAGACTAGATAGCGGGGTGGGAAAACAAAAGAGTGCAATAGTTATAAACTATGGTATTCAGGGTCAGATGGAATAAAAAATGGTGTAGGTTTTCTAGTTGCTAAGGAGCTTTAGGATAATGTAGTGGAGGTGAAAAGATATGATGATAGAATTATGCTGTTAAGAATGGTAATAGGGGATGAAGTAGTGGCGGTAGTTAGTGCGTATGCACCACATGTTGGACTAGGGGAAGCAGAAAGAAGGAAGTTCTGGGAGAGTTTAGATCACGCTATGGGTGACATACCTAGAGAAGAAAAAATATGCATAGGAGGAGATTTTAATGGGCATATAGGTAAGGATAATGAGCACTTCGATTTGGTGCATGGAGGCTTCGGGTATGGTCTTAGGAATGACGGTGGTAAGGAGCTTCTTGACTTTGCAGTAGCGCATGACCTACGCATTTTAAATTCGTTTTTAAGAAAAGAGACTCGCATTTAATCACGTTTAGCAGCGGCGGGGAGAGGATCGTAGCTCGTGGAAGGACTGTAAGGCAATCCCGGGACAGACAATTGTTTCGCAACATCACATGTTGGTGGCGGATATACGCGTGAAAAGACCAATTGTACAACAAAACAAGAGAGTTAGACCTACGATCAGATGGGGCCAACTCAAAGACGAAAAGATTACCATTTTTAGAGATAAGGTCATACCACTGATTCAGACTGGGCCACAGGAAGACACAAATCAAAAGTGGGAGGCTATGGTAACTAGACTCATTCAAGCAGCGAAAGAAACTCTTGGAGTTACATCAAAGAGGACAGTCGGCCATAAGGAATCCTGGTGGTGGAATGAAAATGTACAGGAGAAGATAAGAATTAAACAACAAAGTTTTAGAGAGCTTATACGCTGTAACAATGAGGAAGAACGCGCAGAGCTAAAAAATAAATACAAGGAGGCAAAGTGAGAGGCGAAAAAATCGGTGTCAGAGGCAAAGAATACGGCGTATGAGACGATGTATAAACGATTAGAGACGAAAGGAGAGCATGACATGTATAAGATAGCCAAGGCAAGAGAAAGTAGAAGACAAGACTTGAGAATGGTGAAGTTTATAAAGGATGCGGATGGAAAGGTTTTGGTGAAGGACAAAGACATCAAGGTGAGATGAAAAACGTACTTCGATAATCTTTTCAACATAAGTAACCCAAATCAACAAACTGAGATAGATAAAACAGCTCAAACAACGCAACAAAACAAATGCTATTGTAGAAGCATCACAATCGACGAAGTTACGAGAGCTATGAAGAAAATGGGAAGGGTTAAAGCGGTGGGGCCAGACAACATACCGATTGAAGTGTGGAAATGCCTGGGAGATGAGGGTCTCCAATGGCTAACAGATTTATTTAACACTATCTTTAAGACAGGGAAGATGCCAGACCAGTGGAGAACCAGTGTTATAGTTCCCGTATATAAGAAAAAAGGAGATGTCCAATGTTGCGAAAACTACAGGGGAATAAAGCTATTGAGTCACACGATGAAATTATGGGAAAGAGTTATTGACAAGAGAATTAGACGGGAAACTCAGATAGCGATAAACCAATTCGGATTTATGCCAGGACGCTCTACAACAGAAGCCATACATGTCATAAGGAGGATAATGGAGAAATATAAAGAAAAGAAAAGAGACCTCCATATGGTATTCATCGACCTAGAAAAGGCCTACGACAGTGTTCCGCGCCAACTCATTTGGGAAAGTCTACGACTTAGAAGGGTACCAGAGAGGTATATCAAAATAATCAAGGATATGTATGACGGAGCAAAAACGTGTGTGCGAGCACCAGTCGGAGACACAACCCCTTTCCCGTAGAAGTAGGACTCCACCAAGGATCGGCACTGAGCCCATTTCTCTTCACAGTAGTGTTGGACAAGATGACCAAGGCTATAAAACAGCCAGTTCCGTGGTGCATGCTATTTGCGGATGATATTGTCTTAATATCAGAATCTAAAAGGGTGCTTAACGACAGGCTAGAACAGTGGAGAGCAGCAATAGAGAGCGGAGGTTTAAGGATAAGTCGCTCAAAGACGGAGTACATGCATTGCAATTTTAGCGGTGACGGTGAAGAGGACACCCAAATCAGTGTCCAGGGTATGGCGGTCCCAAGAACAACTAGGTTTAAATACCTGGGCTCGTACTTACAGGACGACGGAGAGATACACAGCGATGTAGCTCACCGTGTTCAAGCAGGATGGTGCAAGTGGAGAGCAGCATCAGGGATTCTATGTGATAAGAGGTTTCCAGCCAAACTAAAGGGAAAACTATACAGAGTGGCAGTTCGTCCAGCTATGTTATACGGAACAGACTGCTGGGCAATAAAGAAATCGCACGAGAAACAAATAGAGGTAGCGGAAATGAGAATGCTGAGGTGGATGTGTGGACACACAAGACTGGATCGGATAAGAAACGAAGTGTTTCGACAGAAGTTAGAGGTGGCTTGTATCGCAGATAAAATACGAGAGGGAAGATTAAGATGGTGTGGGCATGTGAAGAGGAGACCTATGTCAGCACCCGTTAGAGCAGTAGAGAACATTTTCTTAGAGGGTAAGAGGTGTAGAAGGAGACCTAGGTTGACTTGGGACGAGTTAATTAGGCGAGATATGGGACATTTGCACCTCTCTGAGCGCATGATCGAGGATAGGAGCGAGTGGAGGCGTAGGATTAAAATTAAGGACTTTTAGTAGGATCTGTAGGTAGGAAGGGTAAGGTAGACTTGATGCGGTGCCTAAGGTGTACGCAGTCCACAACTGCCCTCTATAGGTGAAACGCGTCACTTCTCTGATGTTTGCTATATCTTTTTCTTAACTGTTGGTGATTTTAAGTGTATGTAGTGCGCTGTATGATATATTATTTGCTGCCCTGCTTTCGTTATTGCTTTTGTTGATCGAGTCGGGGGTCTCTTTGGAAGCGGTCTCTCTACCTACCCAGATAGAGGAAAGACTTGCCACTACCTACCCCCCAGACCCTGCTCTGAGTGGGATATACTGGGTTTGTTTGTTTGTTTGTTTGTAATAGGGTTATATATATATAGATCTATACAAGGGTACTAGGGCCGACTGCTATATGCCATGGGCCAGGCCGGGCCTAATATAACCTATGTATATCGACTAATAGTTCACAACAGTGACAGTTCAATTATAAATTCTTTCAAAACATTTTTAACTTCTTTAATTAGTACACAACTATAAAACAAACAAACAAACAAACATACCCAGTGTATCCCGCTGAAGAGCAAGGTCTGGGAGGGGTATATGGTGGCAAGTCTTTCCTCTATCTTGAAAGATAGAGAGACCGCTTCCGAAGAGACCCCCGACTCGTTAACAAAGGCAATAACAATAACAATCATAATACAAAGCATACAACACAAAGATAGATATCACATGAAGAATTAGATAATGCGCTCATAAAAAAACGGCATGTAAAAGATAGAGAGACCGCTTCCGAAGAGACCCCCGACTCGTTAACAAAGGCAATAACAATAACAATCATAATACAAAGCATACAACACAAAGATAGATATCACATGAAGAATTAGATAATGCGCTCATAAAAAAACGGCATGTAACACCCAAAAAGGGTAGATGAGGAAAACTACACCTAACGTGTGGGGTCCGGCCATATGTCACCGTATACCCTTCCCACCCACAAAACCCACTAAAAGTCCTTAATTAGTACACAACTATATGCGGTAGAAATTATTTACACTGAATATTTTTAAATGTTTAAATATTGTTGATACTAGTTAGAGAATTATAATCATTAATTATAGTAGTTCTACAAATATATTCTAAGAGTATTATTACTTTTATACACTTGCTAAATATTTTTGTATGTTTTTTATTATTGTGCCTCTCTTGTTTCAGGCGAGTGCTTTTTTTGCGCCTTGCGCCTAAGCTCCGGACGAGGGCTTTGTGCGTTGTGCCTTTGACAACATAGATACGAATACAAATTTACAAAATATAAGACTGGATTAATATCTTTTTTTTTAAAAAAAGACCCTTTTCTATTCCAGGTAGCTGACGTAGTACTGCATGAAGGCCAAACATTTGATCTCTCCATGGTTTTGCACTTGGTGACAATTTTGTGTGACAGGGCATCATATGAACCAAAAGGATTTATGTGCATTGTATGTCACTTACTAGTGTTTTACTATGAATAATGTTTTGATATGTTAAAAACTCCGTAGTGCAGAACCGAAATATTTGCTTGTATTTAATTTAGGTACATAGATCACTTGCAGATGTTATTGGTTCCTATTCGAAGTGGATGTCTTCTTACATAACTAATGCGAGACCATTGCTGTAAGGAATCTCTTCTTTAAAAGTTGATAAATAGAGTCGAAATCTGTCTCTGAAAATACCAGAATATATTTATTTAACAAATGCGAAGATATCGGTTCGTGAAGTTTCTCATTGTGAACCGCTAACGACTAGAGGTGGCAATTTCAGCCTATATACTTATGATGGGTTGATTCAGGTTATGTCTTATCTCTAATGGGTTAGTTGGGTAAAAAGATAGCTACAAGGAGACATGTCAAAAGGGGGCTAAAAGTCTCTCAAAGTGTGTTTTGATGCATAAGAACCTCGTAAGACATTTTATTCAAAAAGTTGGATTTTTGTCGAAACAATGTATTTTTGTATCTATATCGACACACCAATAGTTTATATATATTGAAATATTTGGGCAAAAGATCATTCGGGTCAACTAGAACTGTTTCGACCAGTACCATAGATTACCTGTTTTCACTTGATTTGACCTGTTACATGACGTGTCCTACCCACTTTGTCACCTCTGTTATGATTTGTGAACGTTATTCTGCTTAATAGCACTTAATATATTTTTGTTTCGGTTTCTGTCTTACTTCATGTTTTTTAACTGGTATCTTGTTTACAGTATATTTTTTGCAGCTGGTATGCCTGAACCATTGTGCTCACATGCATGTGCAACTTCCTTCCGGAAGTTTTGTGAAGATGCAACTGCAGTTGTGCACGAGCCTTCGAGTTTAGAAATGTTAATGTGGATTGCAGAGGTTAGTCACCTTATACCATGAACAGTACTTTTGGGTATGCTGATTTATCATTTATTTAAAACAACTACAGGGATTGGAAAAGTGGCACTTACCTCTGGAAGACGAGGAAGATGTTGTTGGTGCTATTACTTTGACACTTGGATGCCTTCCTAACATGGAATTAAGAAACAATTTAATACTTAAGTTGCTTGCTCCTAGCTTTGGATCTATTGACAAACTTGTAAGATCTATTCTGGTTCCTATTTAGAAAAATATTGAGTTTTATTTAGCAATAATGCTTGTAATTCAAATCTTAATTCAGATTGAGGGTGAGCATGTCCAAAATAGGCAACTACCAGGTGCTTATACTCATCTTGTCAACTCTGCAGCAAGGGGGTTTTTCAGGTTTTTCTTAAACTGTTAAAAGCTTGAGGTTTAGTAATTTACCAACATTTGAGATGATTTGAATCAACCATTAACAAATGTTTTCAGGATAGGAATGGTTTTCAGTAATCTTGTAACACCACCCTCTACATGTCATGATATAGACAGTTCTTTAATTATTATTCTTGGGAGTTTTTGGCCTCTGCTTGAGAAATTCTTCCAGTCAGAGCACATCGAGAATACAGGTTTATCCATGTCAGCATGCAGGGCTCTCTCACAAACAATCAAGTCGGCAGGTAATTAGCTATCCTACTAATTTTTGGAAAATTGTGAAAAACTTCATTATGATGAATGTAACTTGATTTACAGGACATCATTTTGTGACACTGTTGCCTAAAGTTTTAGATTATTTATCAACAAATTTCGCTTCATTTCAGACACATGAGTGCTACATTAAAACAGGTAAAATATGTGTGTTATAATTTATAATGATGAATATATGCTGTTAATTTCTTCTTATTGTTATTGCTCTCTTTACAGCTTCTGTTATCATTGAAGAGTTTGGTAATAAAGAAGAATATGGACCGCTATTCATTAGTACGCTTGAAAGATTTACAAATGCTTCCTCAATACTGGCTTTAAATTCTTCATACGTTTGTGATCAAGAACCTGATCTTGTTGAGGCTTATTGTAATTTCACAACAATCTTTCTTCACAACTCTCCAAAGGTCTAATTACTTGCTCTCTTCATGGTATAATTTGTGTGTTAGTGTAATTATATATGTTGTTAAGTTAGGGCTTGTATGATTGCAGGAAGCAGTGGCTTCTTCTGGTCCTCTTATAGAAATTTCATTTCAGAAAGCAGCTATATGTTGTACGGCTATGCATCGTGGAGCAGCATTTGCAGCTATGTCTTATATGTCTTGTGAGCATCATGCCCATATAAATTACAAATAGATGTCTTTAATATAGAATAATATATATGAAAATTTGAACTACTTTTACAAGGAGAGAGGTGCAATTTTGGATGGATATAAAGTTTGTAACTATTTATTCCATTCCTTGTTATTTAGGTTTCTTAGAGCTTAGCTTGAGTTGGTTGCTGGAATCAGTGACATGTAACTCTGAATCATTAGTTACATCAATGGCAGTTCATGTAATATCTCATAGTGGTGAGGGACTTGTATCGAATGTGGTATATGCTTTACTTGGTGTCTCAGCAATGTCAAGGGTAAAACAGTCTTCCATAAACCTGGAATATGTAAATTAAATTAGTCAAAAGTAAACGAGTGCAGTGCTTTCTGTGTTAGGTTCACAAGTCAGCAACTATATTGCAACAGCTGGCGGCAGTTTGCAGTTTTAGCGAGAAAACAAAGTGGAAATCTGTTTTATGTTGGAATTCTTTACATGGATGGCTACATGCTGCGGTCTGTGGGAATACATAATTTCTTTCTCTTTTTTATTTGGGGACGTATGAAATAATAATGTTCTAATGAGAATGATGATGTTGAAATCAGGTGAGGAGCCTACCTGGGGAGTACTTAAGACAAGGAGAGGCAGAATGTTTAGCAGGGGTGTGGGTAAAGGTTTTGGGTGATGCAGGAATTGATTATATTGAAAGCAGAAGAAGTGGTGATGGACATAATAAACACATGAAGGGAAAAGGTGGGCGGATGCTTAAGTCTTTGTTTAGGGAATTTGTTGATAGTCATCGTAACATTGCTACATGTTAACACATTCATTGTCTGTGCTTGCATTTATGGGATTCCACTCAAATAATGTGCTTTTTCGACCCAGAATTTTTCCCTTCTGGAAAAAAACCCAACCAAGGCTTTTATTTAATAGTTGGGAACCGTAACACCATATATTTGAAATGATACAAATTTTTGAGAGAGAATGTTAGCTGGCGGTTAAAATCAGTTAGACAGTTGCACAAATTCCTTCAGCACGTAGTTACTGTTGTCAGCCGTGACTTGGTTGCTCATGATAATAATCAACTCATGATTATAGTCACTCACTTGTCGCTGACAGTTAGTGTTGAACTAGTTACTATTATAGACAAATTTACTGCTGCCCAGAGTTACTATCAATAGTATAACTATTGTCAGATGTAGTTTCTACTGATAACATATTTGCTACTAAGCATAGTTGCCATGAATGGACATACCATCAATAGTAAAACTATTGTCGATGTAGTTATCACCGCTAACATATCTGCCAAAAGAGCCTATGCTCTAGTGGACACTATCTGTTGATGATCAGTTCTTACTCATGCTCATTTACTACGCATGAACCAAGCAACCTGATAACATAGAAAAATATTCCAAAGGGTTTCCAACAACATAATAAAAAATTTGCCCATCGTTGACACCATTCACTGACTCTATAGCGAGGTTCCCATGATGGGCTATGTCCTTTGGACCCCAATTTAGGGGCGCCGACCTCTTGAAACCCACGAGGTTGGGAAGTGTTGAAAATTTTATTAGCCTTGACCCAACATTACTCTGCTTCGAATTCGTATAAACGTTAACTATATTATACTTCGGTCTCACATATATCTAATTATGACTTGATGATGCTAATCACTAATGACTATGCATGACCTTTGTTTTCGTTCGTTATTTTTACCCAACTTTCTAGCAACATGCTATACAAATATAACATATTAAAGATTATATCATATGAAATTTTGGTAATTTAACGTCATCAAGTCATTTTAACAAATAAGGTTTACTCGAGAGCAAATTACTCTGTAATCAATTTGCATTGGAAATGAACAGTGACATTATAAATCGTGGCCATCCAATTTCATATCTAGGGCTCATTGTTTTTATGCATTGTTCTATTTATTTTACTTCACCAGTATTCTATGTCGGCAAAGAGACCAGTAGACTGGCTGTCACACCCTCAAAATCCACGTGCGGAATTCTACCGCGAGGCGTGTGAACAAACCAGGATCACAGTCAATAGTTACTTGGAACGACTCTATATGCAACGTTTAACATAACAAACCAAAGTTTAAACTTTATAATTCATGCGGAAGCGTTTAAACAAATAAAACAAACCCAAAATATAAAGATAAACAAATGTATCATTGTTTAAGCGTTAGGATGCATGCTTGACCCGTGTAGTGCTCCTAACAGCAGTCCAGATTAATGACCTGAGAATAGCATACTAAAAGTCAACACACGGTTGGTGAGTTCAAGAGTTTGCGTTTAAACATAACAGTTTAACAATAGCGTGTATCAACCCAACGGTTGATCAGTTCAAGAGTTTACAGTTAAACGTCACAGTTTAACAATAGCGTATATTTAAGCATGTGCATTGTAATGGCTAGCTAGTCCATTCACAAATGATATTAAATAGTGATTTCGACATTGAAGCTGACTGTGTTATGTTTGCCTCCAGCCACGATGTCATATCGTGACAAATGTTCATAGGACAAATTGCACCCGGTTGACCTCGAGTCACACAAGTGGGGCTCGTCACACCCAGTAGTACTAAACAACTTTTCCCGCTATCCAATATTAACAATTCGAAAGTGTGAGGACTTTTATCATAATAAACAACACTATATTAATATCCATACACATCTTAGATATATAAAAAGCGTTTGTAACATTACCAGTATGCTATCTCCCCCAAAAGAGTTTTAATAAAATAGTGGGGCATGAACTCACCTCAGTTCTCGTGTGATGTTGATAAGCTAGTAAATTCCTCCTAAGGAATTATAATTCTCGTAAGCAAATAGATACAAATTCATAATCTGGTGTTCAATTGATCTAAGGTTTGGTTTTCTGGAATTCATTATAAACATTAAATCATTTAATCATTTTTGTTAATTCTTTTATAATTAAGGATTTGCGTTTAATTAATTTAATAATGATTTTAACATATCATTATGTTAAAATGAATTTTAGACATATTTAAATATGTAGGTTTGTATTTAATTTAGTAAGATTTTATAATTAAATTTATAAAATCTAATGTGTATTTGTCTTATCAAATATGTAATGTTTACAAGTTTTAATTAATCTCTACCTTTATATATTTTATAAAAAAATAACTTGAAATAATGCTCGTAATAATTTATGAAATTATAAAAATATCTTTATAATTTCCATAATTATCATGATACAATATCCAACAATGAATTTATAATTTAAATTATTATTTAGAGTCCATTTTTATAAAAATGATTATTTATAACATTTATAAATAATATTTTATAAATATTATTAAGATGTTTTTGGTAAAATAAATTTACAGAAAATAATTATATACTTTCTAAAATAACCAAAGTTTATAAAAATTATTTTTATAATTTTTCAGAATTTTTCTGTATTTTTAAAAGTCTCAAAAAGGCTTTTTAAAAAATTATGTTGGGGGCCGGGTTTGAACCCGTGACCTCCAACTAAACCACACACGCACCAAACCAGTGAGCCAAGGGACTCACCCGCGTTTATACCCCGTTCAATTTCTTTTAACCTCTGTTTTCAAATAACCCCCAAATCAACCAAGAACCCTAATTCGATTGGTATCAAATTGAAGGTCAATTCGAGGTTAACAACGTATGGATTCATGGGGCTTTTGTTCCCCATGATAAATCGAGTTGGTGGGTGTGCTTAATTACCTGTTATGGTGTTAATTCGATGATGAATTCTTGATGAAGATTAGATACCCAAATGATGATTTTAATCAAATTAATTGCACAGGAAGTTTCTATAGGTGTTAAGGATAGATACCCCTCTGTTAATTTGGGTATATAAGGTGTTTAAGTGAGGTTTCGAATGAGTTGCAGGTCGCGGCCAAAGGTGTTGATAGAATGTGGTGTTTGTGCTTGATTTATACTAAATTGAATGTAGTGGAAGCTTAGAGACGACAAAAGGATCGTGAATATGCGATTTCTTTTGATTATCAATATCGTTTAGTGCGTTTTCTTAGTGGTGGTCGGCCGAAAAATTAGGTTCAGTGGATGATCCGCACAATCGATCCAATTATTCAAATTGGTGTGGCCCATGAGTTCGAGGCACTCACGCGATTCGATTGGGACCGGTTTTATGTAAAATGGTCAAGTTTTGATTGGGTTTTGGGGTCGCCGGAGGGCCGCCGGAGACGGTCGCCGGAGAATCGAAGGGGACGGGATGGGGGGTTGGGTTTTAATAAATTTACTGAATGGTCCCTGTGGTTTGCTTAATTGTTTATTTATGTTTAAAGTTTTTAGATTAAGTTTCAAAAATTACAGAATCCCCCCTGGACTTATAAATTAAATTTAATAATTTTTATAAATTATTTTTATTAATAACATTATTATTATTATTATTGTTATGATTATTATCATTATTAATATTATTATTTTTATTAATATCATTATTATTATTATTATTGTTTTTATTATCATTAAATAATAATAAAAACATAAAAACAAATTGTAAATTTTCATGATCATTATATTAAATAAAAAAAAATTTTCGGGTTGTCACATCATCCCCTGTTAGAGGAATTTTCGTCCCGAAAATTAAGATGTACTGGCAACATCCTTGAATAGGTTAGGATACTTGCGCATCATTTCGTCCTCTCGCTCTCAAGTGAACTCAGGACCACGCCGGGAGTTCCACCGAACTCTTACGATCGGAATCTTACTATGTTTTAGTTGTTTAACTTTCCGATCCATAATTTCCAGAATATAATTTCGTGGTAAGGTGATATCTAGAAATCAAGATAAGACCAACAATGATAAGAAAGGTTATCCGTCGGAATTTAAGAATCCCAAACGTCACCATATGAAACGATCTTAACGCATATCTTGTGAATATGTATTTCTCCTTTGACCAACCATCGGTCTAAAGAAATAATAAACTATGCGAAGATCTTGGAATGAGTTCACGAAAATGGTTAAGAATATTATTAAAACAAAAAATGAATCAATCATTCAGAATAACGATTGATGTTTTAACATCATACCACGGTGTACGAATATTTGAAACGGATGCAGGTTAATTTCTCGACGTTGTGAGATAATGGGTTTGCTTTTACATAAAGATTACTCTGAACCTTTCCTTGGTGAGTAAACTCGATAGCATTGCTGATCAAGTGTGTGAGAATTTGTCTAATCCGTAAAACATCACCATTAACCTCCACTGGGACATCACCTTTTCTTGGCCTAAATTTTGTGGCCTCCAACATCAGAACTCCTGACTCAACTTAGGAAAAGTCGAGGATGTCACTAATAAGTTGAAGGACTAGATCATCAGAAGACAACATGACACTCAAAAGTTGTTTATGATCTTTATCAATTTTTGTTGTTGATAGAATTTCTGCTATGCTAACGACCCCTGATAATGGAGATCTCATCTCATGTGACATGGTTGCTAGCATTTGTTTTGCTCTCATCGTTACCTCTGTAACATGAACAATTTTATTAAGTTCCGTCTCCTTGGCCTTCTGTACAGCTATTTCTTCTCTTAGTTTTGCCATCTTTTCTCTCTTTTTCACCTGATCAGTGATTTCCATGCCCATGTAATTAACACCAATTTCCTCCCCATCTTTGCTGAACACGGGTTCAACATATATTAAGAATGTTTTGGCTCCAAATAACTCAGTCTCAAAAGTAATTCCTCTCTTTACTGGTAACTCTCTCCAGAACTTCTCTTTTAAAGTCTTGTTGTTCAAATAGAAATTTAATGATTTTCAAGCTTAAGGATTCAAAAGCGATTCAAGAAGTGACTTGAACAATAGGAAACATGCTTTGCAAGGTAGCAATATTTAAGTACGTTTACATACGCAGTTTCAACAAACCATAAGCACAGCTGAGAACATTTGTATGACTAGAAAGTCATGAACATAAGTTGACAATATCTTCAGCAGAGAGAGTGTTTAGGAAGGCTACCATCGCACAATCACGTTTTGATGATAGCTCAAAATGAAAGTCGATAGATAAGGAATAAATGATTCCATATAGCTAGGTCAAATGAGGATAAATGGAGATAAATCAGTTTAAGAAGTTAAGTGCTCCAAGCTTAGAATAAAAATCAACCTAAAATGATTGGGTCTCCTTTCAGGTTCAGATATTATGCTTTGGTTTGATAGGTCGAATCACCTTCTCCTGAAGGACTATCTTGGTTTCCTTCTTCGATAACCAATTCATACGGTATTAAGTCTATGTCAAGGTCATGATCTTCGTGTACTTTGTGTAACCTCTAATTATTACCATTGGTCATTTTAACAGAGTAAATAATTTCTAAACAACTAGGGTTAATGCTAAGTTAAAGAATAATTCCAGAAGAATCAAAGCTATTATCAACCCTGGTATCAAATAGATGTGTAGCTATTGATGATAAGGTACGTACATGTAACAACACTTAGTCTTGTCAAATGTGGCTTGCTTCAGTCGTAAATGCATGACCGCTTGATGTATTACCTTGACTGATATGACCTTTATTTCCATAATTGAACTGTTCTTACTTTCTAGCTATAGCCATTTCCTAATTCTGATTGTTTCTAACTTGTCCTTGGGTCCTAATCGACCTAGGGCACACTTATAGTAATGGTCGGAACTCCAACCTTCTTAATGTCCCCGTTTAACACACGTTAGCTTAATCATATTAACCAACATAGCTAGGTTCACAACATTGGCATTCTTATCTACCTTACCGCTAGATTGCTTGTTTGACCCTCCAACTTCTTTCTACTACTCACTAGATTTTTCCAGTGTCCTTAATTCTATTTGGTCTAATGTCATAAGGTATGACATCAGCTTTGTCAATTTATGGAGTTTGTCAGTATAAAAAAGCACAACCTAACCCTACCATTGCACGATTTTAGAATTACAATTCTAACTTTTGCTTTTCATTCCTTAATCACCAAGGCTTTGAACTCACCTCAATAACCCTATATATAAGCATCACCGGTATACTAAGAATGTGCTTAAACCGGTTACACGACATCCTAATTTTCCTTAGCATCATCCCAAAGAATATGTACAATGAGTTTTATCACTCTTCTATATTTCCTGTAGTCCACTTCCATTCTAAATATTCAATCAGTTCCTCTGTTACCGAAATACTAAGTGGAGGAATGTCTCTTAAAATGATTGGAAATACCATGAAGGCTCTAAGTAGGATAGGACTTAAGTAATAGCAAGTGTCAGTAATGTTTTGTTACCCTTTACAAGGTCTTACTAGAATTATGATCCTAGCACCCTAGGGTATAGAATAGAAACTTGTAATACTCATGATCGTTACTTCTCCCTACGTCCACGTCCTCTTCCAGACATTCTTTAAATTACCAAATATCAAAAGCTATCAGTCGTATGAAAATAGACCTTTTGCCTTGAAATGAAAAGGAAGAGAAATTCAAGGATTTAAAGAAACAGACAAGCTAGAGAATCAGTCAGAATCCGTGGGATTAACACAAATGTCATGGTTTGAATTTCGTCCAAATTCAAGGTAAGGGTGAGCATTCCTACAAGTAGAACTGATAGTTAATGGCTATGTTCTATGAAGACCGAGACTTTCTTGTTCAAGGTGTAGGAATGATGACTTATACTGACTACAATGTTACCACCCGACCAGATTCACCAGACTTAGCATGCATGATAAATTACAATTACGTGTGCACCCGTAATGGTAATTTGCTTTGCATGGTCACCCCGGTTCCTCCTATCAGGCTAACATATCTTGTCAAGTACAGTGGTCATCAATGATAGAAGTACCAAGTATGTATGTATTATATCGAGGTTGATTAATCAAAGTATACGAAAGGATCAGTAAAGTTTGGGAAATCATTGACACGCCAAGGTAATTTGACCCATTTGCCTTAGAGACCTGTGTATTGACCATAGTTTATCACTCATCCCAGAAATCCCCAGGTAAGTATACCAGGTCTCGCAATGAGATATATGCGATATGCTTGCCTTAGCCCGAGGGCCTTTTGCCAGGAAATCCAGAATACAGGTGTCTATGTGTCACACAAGTTCATTTGGTTCATGGAATTCAAAACCTCGATAAGATTTTCATAGATTAGACTAAGGATTTGAACCCACGATGATAAGTTAAGTTTAGGAAGACTAGGAACAAGTAACTAACTAACTGTGTGCGGTTATAGTCTAGTGTGTATGCAACCTAGTTCTCTATAACCAATGGCTCTGATACCAATCTGTCACACCCTCAAAATCCACGTGCGGAATTCTACCGCGAGGCGTGTGAACAAACCAGGATCACAGTCAATAGTTACTTGGAACGACTCTATATGCAACGTTTAACATAACAAACCAAAGTTTAAACTTTATAATTCATGCGGAAGCGTTTAAACAAATAAAACAAACCTAAAATATAAAGATAAACAAATGTATCATTGTTTAAGCGTTAGGATGCATGCTTGACCCGTGTAGTGCTCCTAACAGCAGTCCAGATTAATGACCTGAGAATAGCATACTAAAAGTCAACACACGGTTGGTGAGTTCAAGAGTTTGCGTTTAAACATAACAGTTTAACAATAGCGTGTATCAACCAACGGTTGATCAGTTCAAGAGTTTACAGTTAAACGTCACAGTTTAACAATAGCGTATATTTAAGCATATGCATTGTAATGGCTAGCTAGTCCATTCACAAATGATATTAAATAGTGATTTCGACATTGAAGCTGACTGTGTTATGTTTGCCTCCAGCCACGATGTCATATCGTGACAAATGTTCATAGGAAAATTGCACCCGGTTGACCTCGAGTCACACAAGTGGGGCTCGTCACACCCAGTAGTACTACCCAACTTTCCCCGCTATTCAATATTAACAATTCGAAAGTGTGAGGACTTTTATCATAATAAACAGCACTATATTAATATCCATACACATCTTAGATATATAAAAAGCGTTTGTAACATTACCAGTATGCTATCTCCCCCAAAAGAGTTTTAATAAAATAGTGGGGCATGAACTCACCTCATTTCTCGTGTGATGTTGATAAGCTAGTAAATTCCTCCTAAGGAATTATAATTCTCGTAAGCAAATAGATACAAATTCATAATCTGGTGTTCAATTGATCTAAGGTTTGGTTTTCTGGAATTTATTATAAACATTAAATCATTTAATCATTTTTGTTAATTCTTTTATAATTAAGGATTTGCGTTTAATTAATTTAATAACGATTTTAACATATCATTATGTTAAAATGAATTTTAGACATATTTAAATATGTAGGTTGTATTTAATTTAGTAAGATTTTATAATTAAATTTATAAAATCTAATGTGTATTTGTCTTATCAAATATGTAATGTTTACAAGTTTTAATTAATCTCTACCTTTATATATTTTATAAAAAAATAACTTGAAATAATGCTCGTAATAATTTATGAAATTATAAAAATATCTTTATAATTTCCATAATTATCATGATACAATATCCAACAATGAATTTATAATTTAAATTATTATTTAGAGTCCATTTTTATAAAAATGATATTTATAACATTTATAAATAATATTTTATAAATATTATTAAGATGTTTTTGGTAAAATAAATTTACAGAAAATAATTATATACTTTCTAAAATAACCAAAGTTTATAAAAATTATTTTTATAATTTTTCAGAATTTTTCTGTTTTTTTAAAAGTCTCAAAAAGGCTTTTTAAAAAATTATGTTGGGGGTCGGGTTCGAACCCGTGACCTCCAACTAAACCACACACGCACCAAACCAGTGAGCCAAGGGACTCACCCGCGTTTAAACCCCGTTCCAATTTCTTTTAACCTCTGTTTTCAAATAACCTCCAAATCAACCAAGAACCCTAATTCGATTGGTATCAAATTGAAGGTCAATTCGAGGTTAACAACGTATGGATTCAATGGGCTTTTGTTCCCCATGATAAATCGAGTTGGTGGGTGTGCTTAATAATTACCTGTTATGGTGTTAATTCGATGATGAATTCTTGATGAACAAGTCGCGGCTATCGTAGCACTGATTAGATACCCAAATGATGATTTTAATCAAATTAATTGCACAGGAAGTTTCTATAGGTGTTAAGGATAGATACCCCTCTGTTAATTTGGGTATATAAGGTGTTTAAGTGAGGTTTTGAATGAGTTGCAGGTCGCGGCCAAAGGTGTTGATAGAATGTGGTGTTTGTGCTTGATTTATACTAAATTGAATGTAGTGGAAGCTTAGAGACGACAAAAGGATCGTGAATATGCGATTTCTTTTGATTATCAATATCGTTTAGTGCGTTTTCTTAGTGGTGGTCGGCCGAAAATTAGGTTCAGTGGATGATCCGCACAATCGATCCAATTATTCAAATTGGTGTGGCCCATGAGTTCGAGACACTCACGCGATTCGATTGGGACCGGTTTTATGTAAAATGGTCAAGTTTTGATTGGGTTTTGGGGTCGCCGGAGGGCCGCCGGAGACGGTCGCCGGAGAATCGAAGGGGACGGGATGGGGGGTTGGGTTTTAATAAATTTACAGAATGGTCCCTGTGGTTTGCTTAATTGTTTATTTATGTTTAAAGTTTTTAGATTAAGTTTCAAAAATTACAGAATCCCCCCTGGACTTATAAATTAAATTTAATAATTTTTATAAATTATTTTTATTAATAACATTATTATTATTATTATTGTTATGATTATTATCATTATTAATATTATTATTTTTAATAATATCATTATTATTATTATTATTGTTTTTATTATTATTAAATAATAATAAAAACGTAAAAACAAATTGTAAATTTTCGTGATCATTATATTAAATAAAAAAAAATTTCGGGCTGTCACACTGGCCACCCATGTCTGCCGTAGCACCGCCGGTTGTCCTAACAAGTACGGACCAGTGACGTTCTAAAGAATGTTTTTTTTCTGGAGCTTGATCGTTCATAGTTGGATCTAGGGCTCTCATCGAAGAGATCTTGCCTTGCATTAGGTACCAAGTACTTTACCAACAAATGCAGAGAGTGAGGAGGGAGAGTGGGCTTCGGTCAGCTCCACCCTTATTCTCCGGTACGTTTACTGCAGTCGGTTTCATGTTCGCTTTCTATGTCTCTATCGCTTTAGGTTTTATTGTTTTATTTATGGTGTTGATAATGTTTGGCGTTGATTCCAATGAATTTTGAAGCAGATGTATTGTTGTAGCAATCGCTGGAGTAAAGGACCATTGTTGCTTTTATTGTTCAAATATTGCATATCATAAACCTAAATTGCTAAGACTCTTAACCACATAGCTAAGATTCTTCATCCCTTATTCTCTATCAAAACAGAAGGTATTCTTTTGGTATTTGGATTTAATTGATGGTTGTGTTGTTTATTGTGATTGTTCCTCTTTTGTTGTTGCCTCCTATATTTGTTGGTGTTTCTTTATTGGTTAAGTTAATTTTTTATTTTTACATATACATTGAGGATGCATTTTATACCTGTAGGTGCGATTTCTTGAGCTTGGGATTGTAATATGTTTTCTTATCATGTCTGCTTGCTGTGGGTTTGAATGTGTATATACTCTTTGATTGATCTTCATTTTGTATTTAACATGTCGCTTTTGTTGTACTACCTATCGACTAATTTAGTATATCATGTGGTTAATGTTCGGTTGTGCTAAAACTTTATAATTGAGTCGACTGATTGCTATTTGTGTAGGTTAAAGTATGGTTCATCTGACATGGGGATTGGATTGTTAGGTAACATGCTTATTTATAAAACTTAGCTACTTCCTCACTTACATAAGTCGTAAGGCATCATGTTGATAAAAAATATTTATTAGATTGTTAGGTAACAAGCTTATTTATAAAACTTAACTACCTTAAATTTGTATTAATAATCATTCCATGAATCTTTACATAATAAGGTCTGATTAGTGTATGATAATTTTTGTCAGCATGATTTATTATCTTTTATATCGAGATCTTTAATACTAAAAGATGTTATGATAAAGTTCAATAGCATGTTTCTGAAAATGAAAATTTGGCAGTAAAATGTGAAGTAAATTCTCTAGATGAAATACAATTTTGTCAAATGAGTCAATTGAATTTTCTTTATAACAATTGTGCTTCATCAATAATAAATATTTTTTTGAAGTCCAATATTGCAGACTTCTACATAGTTTAATTGGTGGAATGTTGTTGCCACTTTTGTAGCCTATTAGAAAGACGTCTTGGTTAGGCTGAAGAGTAATTATGGAGTTAAAAGAATTGGTCTATACTGGATATATAGTTTTTTTTATAGCAAAGTGGTCCTTACCTTATTCAGATGATACCTGCAGCTCTATTCGTGTTGTTGTACTTTACCTTATTCCAAATAACATCAGTGATGTAAGTGTTCGTTGATCTTCTAAATTATCTCATATCATATAATTAGCGAACATGATTGATTTGATGTGTTGGAAAATACTCAAATTTGCGTACTTCAACTATTGAGTTATCATGCATTCAAATAGCTTAAAATAACCAATTTGTGTTTGACCGTTATAATCAAATTTATAGCTTGCATGTCAGAAGGTATCCAATTGACCAATAGAGTTTCAAAATTAAAAACATTTTTTTATGAAACTCAAATTCAAAATAAATATTGAAGTAAAAATTGTAACCGAAGAAGAATGCATATCTGATTTTTGGTGTGTGTTGTGGTCCATGTAACACCCGTAATTTCTTATTAAAGGAATTAAAAGAATGAAATAGAAAGAAAGGGAAAGGAAATAAGAGTCTACTTTTGTGGAAGGGCCAAAAGTGCCAAATGGGCAAAGTTCACATTAATTTTGTACAAAAAGGGAGGCATGCCGCCCATAATGCCTGCATATCCTTTCATTCGGAATTCTCAGAGAAAAGAAAACAGAACTCGATATTTTTAGAGAGAGAAAGCACAAAAGCAGAGAATTCTCGGGATTTTTGAAGAGTAATCTGAAAACTAGAAGTTTTGGTAAGGAATCTCGAGTTCTTGAAGTTTAGATGATTCTAGAACCGTATGTGTGCTTATAAATGTGTCTTGTGTGTTCGGTGGTATGTGTGTGTGTGTTTTAGGTGTTAGAAACAACTGAGAAGTTCAAGGAAGGGATATCAAAACCCGAAGACAAACTAAGTTGAGTTTCTAGACCCCTTTTTACCTGTTTTTAAATGATTGGGCTGGAAATGCATGTAAGTATGTTTTTATAAGTTGGGTATAATACCCGTATGATATGAATGTATGTATGTTTATGTTTATGTTAGATTTATGCCTAGAATCATGTGTATATGTTTAGTACTAGGCATTCTGATGTTTGGGAATTGGAATATGAATTAGTCACATGAGCAGGTTACTAAAACGCCTAACAAGCCCAAATAGTAGTAATATGCCTGAAATTTGGACTTAGAATAACTAAGTACAAGGTAATGTGTCCAATAGTGCTTATACGCCCAGGAAATTGCCTTAGAAATATTCTAAGTAAGGTTATGAGTCCAAGCAGGTAATGTGTCCTCTTAGTCCTAAAACGACTAGGCTCATAAGTCTGAAATTTGCTAAGTATGGGGACTTATAAGTCCCAACAGGACTCATGTCACACCCCAACCTTGATGGCGGAAACGTCGAGGTGTGAGGGTTAAAATCGTTCACAGCCACATAACGCTATTAATAACCCAAATACATATTAATCATAAGTTCCAATTGTATCATTACAACCATAAGTCTCAAAGAAATCAAAATAAGCATAACAAGTCGTTTTATTTCATTATTTATCCAGGTCCATTCCTAGACGTGTAAGCTTCAGAGAGTAGAAATCAAGCTTGAGGTTTCCTGAAACATGTTAAAAATAAAAAGGTCAACATAAAATGTTGGTGAGCATTCCATAGTTTTCAATACATAAGTATATAAAAGATGGCAATTCAAGTTATAAGCTAGTGAATAAAGTGATTAGAGATGTTATGAACAATGCAACAATCAAACCTCGACAATGTTTTACAAGTATCAAACGACGTTAATATTCTATCAACGTTAAAAGTATGTACGATCAGCTAAGTGTACTTGGATCAACCAAGCAGGCTTGTCTTACCCATAGATCTATGACTTCGCTGGCTAGTAATAGTTAATGATTGTACATATAATGCCATAACATGGTAACCACAAAAGTTCAACCAACCACAACTTTACATGATGAATTGCCATAAAGTTTACAAGTCTCAAATAAGTTTACAAGTGCAATGATATAAGTTAACATGTTTCACCCAAAGTGTGAAAATAAGAAAAGGGGTATGGAATACTCACTTGATCAAATAAGTATATATTGGATGATTAATAAGAAAATAATAACGCGCGTCGTTCAACGTAATCCTTCACAATGCACCTAAAATATGTTTTTACGAGAATTTAAGTTTCTATTGTAATGATTTTAACGAATCAACGAGGACTAGGGTTCTAAGTGGATTTTGGGCTTGTCAAATACTTACCTTTAACAATTGAAAATTATTCATGATTTCTTGAAAATTTATATATATATATATATATATATATATATATATATATATTTATGTTTTATTTCATGATGTGAAAAGAACATTTATAATAACTTGGAAAATGTATAGAACAAAGTTTTATAATTTAAAAGAAGTAAATACAATTTAAACAATTTATTTGAAACGAACGTTTGGATCAATAATAATTTATCAATTTATACTATTATTTAAGTCCATTTTATAAGAAATAACCTAAATTAACCTTTATTATAATATCTTATTAAAATATATTTAATTATATAAATTTTGAAAAATTTATAGAAAATTATGTGGTGTCTTTAAAAATGTTTAAAGTTTACAAACACCGTTTTTATGTTTTTCTAGATTTTTTTATAATTATTTTAAGACTGAAAAGCCTTTAAAAAAATATATGGAGGTGCCCGGGTTCGAACCCGGGACCTCAAAGTGGACAAGCAAGTGTGGAACCAATGAACCAAGGCATACAGCCGCGGTATCACTTGGTTCCAAGTGGTTTTAAACCCTTTAACCCATTCCCCAAATCGCATATGAACCCTAATTCCCTTTGATCCAAATTGATGTTCAATTCGTTTGATAAGCATCTGAAATCATGGGGCTTTCGTTCCCCATGTAAAACGAGTGGTTAGGTATGTTAATTACCCGATTTCGATTGAAATGAGATCAAGAATAGACAAGAACAAGCCGCGGCTGCAGTTGAATTCGTTTTGTGAGCAAACGATGAATGAAATCAAATTAAACTTGTGTGAAGCTTCGGGTAGTGGTCTTGATGCAAAACCCTCTACTAATTGATGGTTAGAAGGCTCGAATATGATCAACGAGTGGGTGGCAGTTCGCGATGAAGATGCTAATCGAGTTCTATGTTTGTGTTTGATTCAGGAGAAATTGAGAGTGTTGTTCGATTAAGGGTAGATATATGACCGTTTATGTGATGTTAATTGTATTATTATTGGGTTTAATTGTTTAACGGCTCTCGACTTAAAGATCGTCGGTTACTCGCTTCGATAGGTTCATAATCAAGCTTTAAAGGCGTTTAAATTTCATTATGATGTTCGAATCGTGGTTAGGAAACGGTTTTGGGTGAAAATTCGGTGTATATGGACCGTTTGGGGGTGGCCGGAGCTCGGCCGGAGTTTGGCCGGAGCTCCCGCCGGAATTGCGGGGAGAGAGAAAGTGGGTGGGGGTTGGGTTTTGATAATTTACTCCTTTGGTCCCTGTGGTTTGTAGTTTGACACTTTTTTGTAATAACTTCCATTTTTTAAGTTTTCTAAATGACAAAATTAGCCCCCTTAAACTTAACTAAACCTCATGTTTTATATAATTTAACTTGTTTACTATTATAATTTTATTATTATTATGTTATTATTATTGTTATTATTATTATTATTATTATTATTATTTTTATTATTATTATTATTATTATATATCAAATTATTAATTTAATTATTAACTTTCACATTAAGGATTAAAAGGTAAAATTAAAGCAGTATGCATAGGAAATCCATAAATTTCATGTATAGCAATAAAGGCCTTTGCAAGAATTAACAAAACTAACTTTAAATTAACTCAAAATTACAAGATGTTACAACTCATGAGTCCCACAGTACCCATGAGTCTGAAAACTAAGTAAAGGGTGAAAAGTCTGAATTCTGGTCGTATGACCAGAAAATATTTTCTAAGTATGGGATGGTACGACCAACAGGGCTAATACGACCAACAGGGGTCATACGCCCAGCAGTGCTCATACGCCCAGCAGTGCTCATACGCCCAGAGCCTGAAATTTTTCTAAGTGTAGCTGATGAGTCCGACAGTGGTGAAACGCCTAGAACAGGGCTCATACGCCCAAAACACTCGGACTTTTTAACATATTTTCCTTGGAGTCTGTGCAGTAGGGTTTCACCTGAATGTTGACTAGGACGTTATTGAATGTGAATGATGATGTTTGAATGTAATAATATCCTTTTCTTAATATTATAATTAATATTATGATTAGGGATATTAGTAAGATTATGAATAATATTATTTATAATATTATTAGTATTATTATTATTAATATGCTTATTAATAATAATACTGTATGTTTCTATGTGGAATGATCATGATCAAGAATTATTATCATTAAAGTGAAAGATAATGATAAAGAGGAATGGAACGTGAACGAATGAGCGAAAGTCTTGCAAGCAAATGAATGGAGGTGCACACCCCTGGCAGGTGTTAGCTCAACTGTGATGCGGGTTCGCTACCCCGAAGGATGCACACAGGATCAATCCTTGAGATTGATATAGAGGTGAGTGACTTGGTGTCACAACAGACTCACAGGAATGTAGGTCAATCTTCGTGATTGGCTTAGAGGTGAGTGACTTGGTGTCACAACAGACTCACAGTATGTAGGTCAATCTTTGTGATTGACTTAGAGGTGAGCGACTTGGTGTCGCAACAGACTCACAGCTTAATTGAAGAGGAATGATAAAAGTACGAATTGAACGATGATGAAGATAATGAAAGTATTACCTATGTGTACGTACGATGTATGATCACCTGTGAAAATGAGGAACGGTTTTTGAACGAAAAGTAAAGTATTTTAACTATAAAACTAGAACTCACTCAGCAACGCTGACTTTTATGTATTTTCCAGTTGGCAGGTGACAGGTTGCTGAGGATGGCACACGGGGGTGGCTACTTGGCGGGCAAGACTGACATCCATTATGTTTTGACGATACTGTTGTTTTGTAATTCATTCAATTAAATATTTTGTGACTTGTGAACTAAAATGTATTGCTTAACAACAGTGTTTTAAATGAATGGATGGTTTTTGTTAAACTTAATTCCGCTGCCTAAAATTATATTATGTATGTTTTATGCTATGAATGACCAACTGTGAGGTGCCCGGGAAGGGGGCCTTACAAGTTTGTATCAGAGCTAAAGTTTAAGTGAAATGGGTAAATTTTCAAATTAAACCTCAACTTAAACTGAGAATGGGACGGAAAGAGGGATGTCAGCCCGAGTAGCCATGTGCCATCAGGTATTGCTTTCTTAAAAATCAACCAGACTTATGTGCGTGTGCTATATGTGATTTATGTGTTCTTAGTAGATTTAGATACTGATGTAGTCAGGATAGGAAATGCTTGGGGTGTGAAGAGTAAAGTAAGTGGCTAATCACAACTGGCCACTGTAGTTAGGGACTTACTATACTTGACATAAACTGGGCTGTTTCCTTGAATGACTGTTTTAGTGTTTGAATCTTATAGTGCATAGGAAAATGGCTGGGAAGAAACCTTCTAAGGCTGCTAGAGGTAGAGGTTGTCCGCGTACGACTAGGAACAGTACTAAAGCTCCTGAGACGACTCCTGTGAACCCTGAGGTTCCTAACCGGAATGAAGAAACCGAGAATGCGAGCCTGAATGCCTCAGCTAGGGAGGCGATTGCTGATGAGGTACACCAAGTCCTGCAGGCAGTTATGCCATCTGTGGTGATTGATGTTATTCGTGCTGTGAGGAATGAGGAAAGGAAGGAGAAGGAGGATAGGAGAGGGTCAACTGGGAAGGAAAGCAAGGGAGGAGAGGAACGACCAGATCCAGAGATAGTAGTATCTGATGAAGAGGAAGATGATGTGGTAGGGGTGACAACCAAGGGATGCAATTACAGGGCATTCCAGAGGTGCAGGCCCCCGACTTTTGATGGAAATGGCAATGCTGCGGCTGCCCATCGGTGGGTAAGGGAGATGGAGGCGGTACTCGAGATCAGTGAGTGCCGGGAAGATCAGAAGGTGAAGTTTGCCACCCACTCCTTTACTGACTCAGCCCTATGTTGGTGGGACAATATTGTCCAGGCTGAGGGCAGCAGGGCCATAAGCAAGATGAAGTGGTCCGAGTTGAAGAAGCTGGTAATTGAGGAATTCTGTCCTCACAGGGAACTCGATAATATTGAGAGGGAGTTCCTACAATCAAGCGGGAACCATGACCCACCAGCAGTACACTGCCAATTCAATAGATGGCGAGGCTGGTGCTGGATCAAGTGACGCCAGTGTCCCGAAAGATTAACTGGTACATTCAGGGACTACCAGCCGACATTCTTAGGCACTTGATTGCTGCACGGCCAAGCACGTTTAGGTCGGCAGTGGATTTGGCTGGAAGACTCTATGATGAGAGGGAGGTAGCAGATGCGGAGGTGAAGAAGGCTGGTGGGGGTGACCGAAACTGGAATGGGAAGCGGTTCGGGCGTGGTGGCTTTACCCCGAACAACAAAAGATGAGAATGGATGACCGTAGGGTGGGGTCATCAAGCTCGAGGCCCAAAAGGTGTGGCAAGTGCGGGAAGGAGCATACGGGTGAGTGCAAATCGGGACTCAACGTGTGTTTCAAGTGCGGAAAGCCGGGCCACATCTTGAAAGACTGTAAGGAGCTGAGGTGTTATAACTGCGGCGAGGCGGGCCATATGAGCAAAGACTGCAGGAAGCAGAGGGTGGAGAGTTCCGGGGCAAAGAAGACGGCCGGGACTGAAGGGCAGAAGGCGAGCGCCAGAGCTTTTACCATGACCAGAGAGGAGGCTAGGACGGACCCCGATGTTGTGTCAGGTACGTTTCTAGTAAATCAAACTCTTGCTTCTGTGTTATTTGATTCTGGTGCTAGTAGGAGTTTCATTTCTGCTACTTTCTGTGTTAAATTGTCTGCTAGTAGTAAATGCATTGATGAGCCCTTTGATGTAGAAACCACTATTGGTAAGTCCACTAGAGTTACTGATGTGATAGAGGACTGTACCATAGAGTTAGAAGGCCATAGGTTTGCTGCCAAATTACATGTGATGCCCCTAGGAGGATTTGATGTAGTGTTAGGAATGGATTGGTTAGCAACCTACGAAGCGAATATCGTGTGCCGAAAGAAGATGATTAGGCTGACGGCGACTGACGGAAGTCCGGTGACAATATATGGCGATCGGGTTACGACGATTCCGAAGGTGATCTCGATGGCGGTGGCGGGAAAGTGTATGAGGCGCGGATGTAGCGCCTACTTATGTTATGTAAAGAATGTAGAGACGCCAACACCACAACTATCTGATGTACCAGTTGTGCGTGACTTTCCGGACGTGTTTCCCGAAGACTTATCGGAATTGCCACCTGACCGAGAGATCGAATTCCAGATCGACCTGATACCGGTGCTCAACCTGTCGCAAAGCACCGTATCGCTTGGCTCTGACGGAGATGAAAGAGTTGATGGAGCAACTGCAGGAGTTGCTTGACAAGGGCTTTATTAGACCGAGTATCTCTCCTTGGGGTGCTCCGGTCTTGTTTGTGAAGAAGAAGGACGGTAGCATGAGAATGTGTATCGACTACCGTGAGTTGAACAAGCTAACGGTAAAGAATCGGTATCCGTTACCGAGGATTGACGACTTGTTCGACCAGCTCCAGGGTGCCAGTTGGTTCTCGAGGATAGATCTTCGATCTGGCTACCACCAGTTGAAGGTGAAGGAGCAGGACATTCCTAAAACAGCTTTTCGTACGCGTTATGGGCACTATGAGTTTCTCGTTATGTCATTTGGTTTGACCAACGCGCCAGCTGCTTTTATGGATTTGATGAACCGAGTGCGCCGGCCAATGTTAGATAAATCAGTGATTGTGTTCATCGATGATATCCTGATTTATTCGAGGAGCGAAGAAGAGCATGCAGGTCACATTCGGGAAGTGTTGGAGACTTTGAGAAGGGAGAAACTGTATGCTAAGTTCTCCAAATGTGCCTTCTGGCTACGCGAGGTACAATTTCTGGGTCACGTGGTAAATGCAGAGGGAATCATGGTGGACCCAACAAAGGTTGAGGCTGTGATGCAATGGAAATCACCAAAGACGCCATCCGAGATTCGTAGCTTCTTGGGGTTGGCGGGCTACTATAGGAGATTTATTCAAGACTTCTCCAAGATAGCCTCACCTTTGACAAAATTGACTCGCAAGGATGTAAAGTTCGTGTGGGGTCGAGAACAGGAGGATGCTTTCGAGGAATTGAAAATGAGACTAACACAAGCTCCTGTCTTGACATTGCCCGAGGAAAATGAAGACTTGGTGGTCTATTCGGATGCATCTTATTCTGGGCTAGGTTGCGTGTTGATGCAACGTGGAAGGGTAATAGCCTATGCATCCCGACAACTGAAAACCCACGAGTCAACTATCCCACACACGATCTAGAACTAGCTGCGGTGGTTTTTGCGTTGAAGATATGGCGGCACTATCTATACGGGACGAAGTGCACTATCTTCACAGACCACAAAAGCTTGAAGTATTTCTTCGAGCAGAAAGATTTAAACATGAGGCAAAGGCGATGGTTGGAGCTCATAAAGGATTATGACTGCGAAATCCATTACCATCCGGGCAAGGCCAACGTGGTGGCCGATGCCCTTAGCCGAAAAGAAAGGCCTGAGCCGATCCGGGTAAAGGCATATCAGCTAATTATGACCTCAGATGTAATGACTCAGGTTAAGGAGTTTCAAGACGAGGCTTTGAAAGAAGATCGTCTTAACTCCGAAAGGATGAGAGGTCTAGTTACGAAATTGGGTGAGAACACTCTTGGTGTTAAGACTCGATTTGGACGAATGTGGATTCCTTGATACGGGGATCTACGTGGTAGAATTATGGACGAGGCCCATAAGACCCGATACTCCATTCACCCCGGTGCTACCAAAATGTACCACGATATGAAGAAAGACTATTGGTGGCCGGGTATGAAACGCGACGTAGTGGAGTACGTAAGTAAGTGCTTGACTTGCTTACAAGTGAAGGCGGAACACCAGAAGCCCTACGGGAAGATCCAACCGTTGGATATACCCGAGTGGAAGTGGGAACACATCACCATGGAGTTCATCACGAAGTTACCACGTACCCCAAAAGGTTATGATGCCATATGGGTGATAGTTGACCGCTTGACAAAGAGTGCCCACTTCCTACCGATCCGCGAAACGTACTCATCTGAAAGATTGGCGGATCTGTTCATCAAAGAAATGTAGCTCGTCATGGTGTACCAGTGTCTATTGTGTCTGATCGCGACACCCGGTTTACCTCTAAGTTTTGGAAGAGATTTCACGATGCAATGGGGACGAGACTACACATTAGTACAGCATATCACCCTCAGACAGACGGTCAGTCTGAGAGGACGATTCAAACACTCGAGGACATGCTTCGGGCGTGCGTGATCGATTTTGGAGGAAGTTGGGACAATCACCTGCCATTAGCAGAATTCTCGTACAACAACAGTTATCACGCCAGCATTGGCATGCCACCTTACGAGATGCTATACGGTAGGAGATGTAGGACTCCCGTATGCTGGGGAGATATTGGGCAGAAAGAGTTAGGAGGTGTTGAGGTGGTCGAAGCTACGACTGAGAAGTTGGAAAAGATCAAGGCCTTCATGAAGGCGGCGAAAGATAGGCAAAAGTCGTATGCTGACAAGAGGCGAAGACCGATAGAGTTCAAGGTTGGTGACCGAGTCATGTTGAAGGTCTCACCTTGGAAAGGAATTATTAGATTCAGGAAACGAGGTAAGCTAAGCCCGAGATATATAGGACCTTTCTGAATTATCGCACGAGTAGGTGAGGTGGCCTATCGACTTGAGCTGCCGGATGAGTTAAGTGGAATTCATCCCACATTCCATGTATCTCATCTGAGAAAGTGCTTAGCTGATGAAGACATGGTTGTACCACTGGAGGATATCGAGGTGGATGAGCGACTCAACTACGTGGAGCAACCAGTGGCAATCATTGATCGTAAGGAGAAGAGGTTGAGGAATAAAGTGGTTCCTCTTGTGCGTGTACAGTGGAAGCAGGAAGGGATCCGAGTCTACGTGGGAGACTGAAGAAGAAATGAAACAGCACTACCCACAGCTGTTTGAGGAATAACAGGTTTCGGGGACGAAACCTATATAAGGGGGGTGGACTTGTAACACCCGTAATTTCTTATTAAAGGAATTAAAAGAATGAAATAGAAAGAAAGCGAAAGGAAATAAATAGTCTACTTTTGTGGAAGGGCCAAAAGTGCCAAATGGGCAAAGTTCACATAAATTTTGTACAAAAAGGGAGGCATGGCCGCTCATAATGCCTGCATATCCTTTCATTCGGAATTCTCAGAGAAAAGAAAACAGAACTCGATATTTTTAGAGAGAGAAAGCACAAAAGCAGAGAATTCTCGGGATTTTTGAAGAGTAATCTGAAAACTAGAAGTTTTTGGTAAGAAATCTCGAGTTCTTGAAGTTTTAGATGATTCTAGAACCGTATTTGTGCTTATAAATGTGTCTTGTGTGTTCTGTGGTTTGTGTGTGTGTGTTTTAGGTGTTAGAAACAACTGAGAAGTTCAAGGAAGGGATATCAAAACCCGAAGACAAACTAAGGTGAGTTTCTAGACCCCTTTTTACCTGTTTTTAAATGATTTGGGGCTGGAAATGCATGTAAGTATGTTTTTATAAGTTTGGGTATAATACCCGTATGATATGAATGTATGTATGTTTATGTTTATGTTAGATTTATGCCTAGAATCATGTGTATATGTTTAGTACTAGGCATTCTGATGTTTGGGAATTGGAATATGAATTAGTCACATGAGCAGGTTACTAAAACGCCTAACAAGCCCAAATAGTAGTAATATGCCTGAAATTTGGAATTAGAATAACTAAGTACAAGGTAATGTGTCCAATAGTGCTTATACGCCCAGGAAATTGCCTTAGAAATATTCTAAGTAAGGTTATGATTCCAAGCAGGTAATGTGTCCTCTTAGTCCTAAAACGACTAGGCTCATAAGTCTGAAAATTTGCTAAGTATGGGGACTTATAAGTCCCAACAGGACTCATGAGTCCCACAGTACCCATGAGTCTGAAAACTAAGTAAAGGGTGAAAAGTCTGAATTCTGGTCGTATGACCAGAAAATATTTTCTAAGTATGGGATGGTACGACCAACAGGGCTAATACGACCAACAGGGGTCATACGCCCAGCAGTGCTCATACGCCCAGAGCCTGAAATTTTTCTAAGTGTAGCTGATGAGTCCGACAGTGGTGAAACGCCTAGAACATGGCTCATACGCCCAAAACACTCGGACTTTTTAACATATTTTCCTTGGAGTCTGTGCAGTAGGGTTTCACCTGAATGTTGACTAGGACGTTATTGAATGTGAATGATGATGTTTGAATGTAAAAATATCCTTTTCTTAATATTATAATTAATATTATGATTAGGGATATTATTAAGATTATGAATAATATTATTTATAATATTATTAGTATTATTATTATTAATATGCTTATTAATAATAATACTGTATGTTTCTATGTGGAATGATCATGATCAAGAATTATTATCATTAATAAAGTGAAAGATTAATGATAAAGAGGAATGGAACGTGAACGAATGAGCGAAAGTCTTGCAAGCAAATGAATGGAGGTGCACACCCCTGGCAGGTGTTAGCTCAACTGTGATGCGGGTTCGCTACCCCGAAGGATGCACACAGGATCAATCCTTGAGATTGATATAGAGGTGAGTGATTTGGTGTCACAACAGACTCACAGGAATGTAGGTCAATCTTCGTGATTGGCTTAGAGGTGAGTGACTTGGTGTCACAACAGACTCACAGTATGTAGGTCAATCTTTGTGATTGACTTAGAGGTGAGCGACTTGGTGTCGCAACAGACTCACAGCTTAATTGAAGAGGAATGATAAAAGTACGAATTGAACGATGATGAAGATAATGAAAGTATTACCTATGTGTACGTACGATGTATGATCACCTGTGAAAATGAGGAACGTTTTTGAATGAAAAGTAAAGTATTTTAACTATAAAACTAGAACTCACTCAGCAACGCTGACTTTTATGTATTTTCCAGTTGGCAGGTGACAGGTTGCTGAGGATGGCACACGGGGGTGGCTACTTGGCGGGCAAGACTGACATCCATTATGTTTTGACGATACTGTTGTTTTGTAATTCATTCAATTAAATATTTTGTGACTTGTGAACTAAAATGTATTGCTTAACAATAGTGTTTTAAATGAATGGATGGTTTTTGTTAAACTTAATTCCGCTGCCTAAAATTATATTATGTATGTTTTATGCTATGAATGACCAACTGTGAGGTGCCCGGGAAGGGGGCCTTACAGCCCATTTACATGTCTCATCATTTTCACCTTTTTGATTTTACGCTATTCCTTGACTATCCTCCCAACTCTTCACTTTAATCAATGAGATATTTACAATAAGCTTGACCTTTTTTCATACAAAAATGTTCATAGCATAAAGTTTGAATTTTTAAACCTTTTTTTTAATTATTAAATTCTTAGGTCATGGAGGGAACCTGAATTTTGTCATCTGTTTGATGCTTGAACAATGGTTAGGCTAATGGTGAAGGAATTAAGCAGATAAATACAAAATACAATGATCAGGAAAAGTACGCTATACCTAAGCCTATATTTCATTTGTTTACGGATCTAGATAGATCGTTGCACGAAAAGAAACCATCTAGATAGATCTCAACATCTTTGTTTTTCTTTCAAGGCCTCACAAACCAACTGTATAGGCATGCTTAACTTGGGACCAAGCCTGGACAAAAAACATGATTTTGGTCGTCCTTAAGTTGAAGTCAAATCAATTTGGGACGTTGGTTAACCTACACTTTGTCTTTTTTAAAATTCATGAATGATTTGTGTTAAATATAAAACTTTATCTGTTAAAAATAAAAGGATCTGGGAGGATTCTCATTAGAGTGTATTTTAGACAACTTCTAACCCATTTGCCATATTGACTTACCACCTATTTGATCTGCTTCTTGAAAGCTAGCCTTATTATGCTTGACATACTTGAAAATGGTTAGATTTAACATAGGTAGCCCATGATGGTGATATCTTTGTGACAAAAAGCTTTGGCAACACTTTTAGAACAATAATTTCGCCTTTCAACCAATAGTCACACTTCATGATATGGCAGCTACAACAAGAATGACGGATTGCACTTTGTAACACAGCAGTTGCTATTTGAGATAACAAAATAAAAAAAACGATCTCCGCGTGTTCTCAATTAATCCCCACGCAAAGCGCGGTGGAATATACCTAGTGGTTATAAATTAAGCACCAATACAAGTTAGAAGGTTTCCTAAAACGTTATGTCATTTCAACTAAAGGTTGTGATGGTTTCGATACAAAATTCTTCATTTTGTTTACACACAATTTCTTTACAATTTTTCATACAAAAATAACACACCCGTTCTTATTTTATTTGAATTATCCCATTAAAAAGTTTGATAGTACCATCAAAATACTTTAATTTAAGAGTCATACGTACAAGATGGAGGCTATTCTAAACTACAAAACGTACGGGAAACATCCATTGAGCATGATAACTACAACTATAATAAACTCATCACGGTATACCCATGTAACATAAATGTCTGATAAGGTGGGCACCATATACATAAATCTATATGTATATGTATGTAATTATAGGAAGGTTCAAACAAGAAATATTATTTGCCTACGATGGCTAAAAAGGAGTTTTAACCATTCCTAAACCGGGTCAAACAAACTTTGATTAAACTCATTCCATCGACGTTGGAATTGACTCTTTGAACTATTCCAACTCTTCGAACTAGCAGCGACACCCCGGAGAAAGGCAAACGAAAGTGTAAGACAAGCCAAGATGCAAAGACCATGATAGTTCTATACGCCACTTTAATATTCCTAACCTTTATCAAACGTCTCCAGGAAGTCCTATCACCGATCAAGGTGTAAGTCTAAATAAATCATACTTAATATGTTCATTCCATGTCAATTTAGGTTTGCCTCTACTCTTCTTTTCATATGTTATAAAGGTTTTCATGCTTCTTACAAGTGTCATCATTTGTATCCTCTTCACATACCCAAACCATCTTAATCATCCATCCGATATCTTATCTGAAATGTCACCCCAATTTATCCTTAAGAAATTACATTCCTTATCCAATCCAAACTTGTATCCCCACACAACCACATCAACATTCTCATCCTATGCAACCTCTAACTTTTACATTTGTGTTTTATTGATGGCCTAACAATCATAATTGGGTGAATTATAACCTTATATAGTTTACTTATAATTTTAGTGGGAACCTCACATCACACAAACTCCTTTAATTAGCTGCTTTCCACCTGTGCTAACCTAATTAAAAAGGTTGAGTGACATCATTGCCAATGTTTGTTCTCTCCACATGAGTTAATATAATTTAAATATCTTAACTTGGTTGTTTGCTAGAAACATGGTCTTCGATAAGTTTTTGGGTGTCCTCCTCATTGTTGGCACCCTAAATTACAGTAAAGGTACTCGGTTTTAGACCGACTGACACATCATTTGTCCCATTTAAGCAACTCGCCACGCCCCTAGCTTTTGATTTTGTGTCTAATTATTTTATTAAACATCTTAGAATTTTAGTATGCCAAATGTAGCGGTGAGTATTTCATCTATCAAGGTAGTGAGAATTTGGTTTTGAAATATGGAAAATATCAACTCGCATATGTTTCAGTTTGTCCTACCCCGTTAAGGGGCTGGATGTAATGAATGTTATCAAACTTATGCATTAAAATAAAGGTAAACCATTTAAACAAAGTAATGGCGCATGCATACTAAATCAAAGTTATAATTCATAAATTACGTAAACATCTAGGTTATATCAAATGTCTTTTATCCATCTAGGCATCTACACACATGTGTATAGCTTAACACAAGTCTTCTAACATGGGTAATCTATCTCCCAGTAGGCTTATGAATAATTCTCAATTATCCTAGGTTTAAGTACCAAATAAATGCTAAAAATATTCTAATCACCTTCCAACTTATGAGCCCAAGCATTTAAAAACATTTTATAAACATAGGCAATAAGCACTCGTTAAATATGATCATAACAACGTACTATATCAAGTCACACAACCAAATTTACACCGGTCATATAAGCCACCCGCATGTGCCTCAAGTTTAATCTCATATCACACCCCGTATTTGGACTATATATTAGCATATGTGTTGCATGCGATCCCCCAAAATCTTAGTGGGGTACCTTTATCGTGTAGGGATTCCCGAGTAGTACTACTCATATCACTAATGATCCTTTTTCAAGTTAGTGGTGTGTTATATGAGTGAATGTAGGATATCAACTATAAGAGGTCTTATCTTGAATATTAGTGCACATTCATTAACTATACATTAAAGCTTGTATGTTATCCCAAAAGATTAATAAAAGGGAACATAGAAATAAGACTCACTTGATTTCTTGTACATCTATGTCTAAGTGTCGATGATGAGAGCTTGCTATATTATGCATGCAATCACTAAAGTAATCCTAATTATAATCATGTACTTAACCTTTAATATTAGGGTAATGATATCACATGTGTAGTTGTGTTCTATACATTCATTAAAATGTAATGATCTTTTGGCATTCAATCATTGATAGTTAATAGATGGTGTATAAGTTACTTGTGTCATGTTAGAACCTCCAACTAGTATTTGTTGTAATAGACATATTCATGTAACTCATTATAAAATTATCAACAAATTACCGATGGCCATGTCGTTGTTAATATGTCAAGGAGTCCATCGGTAATCTTTTTGGTAAAGAGCCCATATTTTATTTTGTCAGTAAAGTGTGGTCATTGTTTTGCCGGTATAAAGTGAAATTATGGTACAGTATTTTGTCTGTTCATAAGCCGCCTATAATACCCAATGGTGTTCCATTAGAAAACATTTTAACCACAATCGTTTATTTGAAGGGGCATCGTACGTTACTACTTTTCCTTCTCCATAGGTCCTTTTCTTCTCACATAACTTTGTTTCATATAGTCTTTCATATAGATCTTATTCTTAACTACTTTTATTAGCTTGAATCTATCATATTTGGTAAAGAGCCTGTATTTAATTTTGTCAGTTTAGTGTGGTCATTGTTTTGCCGGTATAAAGTGAAATTATGGTATAGTATTTTGTCTGTTCATAAGCCACCGATAATACCCGGTGGTGTTCCATTTGAAAACATTTTAACCACAATCGTTTATTTGAAGGGGCATCATACGTTACTACTTTTCCTTCTCCGTAGGTTCTTTTCTTCTTGCATAACTTTGTTTCATATAGTTTTTCATATAGATCTTATTCTTAACTTCGTTTGTTTGCTTGAATCTATCATATATTTTGAATCTATCATATATTGCCTACACTTGTCATCTCGCATGAGTAACTAGCTTCACATTTCATTATTTGTTTACAAATGATTCTCATGGTTTCTTAATTTAGATTGTTGCTTCACATAATTTTCATAGCTTTTGTTAATTGTTTTGAGTCACACGAGTATTAATTTTTTCACTGCTTTGATCGTATCATATGATTTAATATCCTTTGCAAGGTTGTCTCGCACAAAATTTTCTTCTAACATTAATCGCTTCACATGACCTTCAATTTTGGTGTTAACACATCTTCTTTGTGGTTGTGTCACACAACAAATTATTTGATTTTTGATCCACTCACTAGTTTACTTCTCACATGTTGTTTCCGTATCAAACGGATTTCCTTCTTTAATCAATCACATGATCGATCTTTGGTATGTGGTGGAGTATATATATTTGTAAGGGTATTGTAACACATATGCAGTTTTAGATAGTTTTATTATACTAAACTACATATATTAAATGCAAGTGTACCTGTCATGTGGTAATATAATGATGGTAAAAACCGAGTATCAATACATGAACACTCTAAGTCTACTAAAAAACCTTAATATTTCACTATTTGATTGGATTTTGATTTAGACAATTATTAGTTTGCTTTAAGGTAACTAATATTTAAATTTTCAAAACAATAGTTTAAACAAGATAAAAGATAAATAAAAATGGGACTATTAGAGATAATTCGGTGAAATTAAGCCATCATCCTAATTTAGGTTCCACTTTAGTAACTATGATGAATTATGTGGTGTGGTTAAGGAGATAAATTAATGTAGTTATGTTAATTTTAGTTAACGTTATTCAACATAGAATTATTGTAAACTGGTGCAGTAGTGACAAGGAAAGTCGCATCGAGTCACTTATTACACAACCACCAAGCCCCTAGTGATGTAGGTATATATGTGCAACCTTTTAACATATGAATTCTGAAACATAACTTAAGGTCAGAAAGAGAATTGATCAAGTTTTTTTTATCATACCATTAATTTTAGAAACCATAACAATTACTTTAGATTTCTCATACTAATAAAAAGAAATCCGCAAATGATCAGGAAGTTAAGATGATATGATTTCTAACAACCATTTCAAGTTCATTAGCCATGAGTTTATTACAAAGAACGATATCGCGAATAAAAGTTGGTTCATACTTTTTTAACCTTATATGACATTCATAATTACAAATCCCAAGTTTATAACTCCTCGTTCAAATGTAGATGCTATCAAAGTTTACCCAAAATTACTGTAACATTAACATGACATAAACCAGTCCATTACTTCATCACAAATTACATGCATTTCACAAGAATAGGATGATATTAAGAGTTTAACTCATAATAAGCTTGAACATAACAACCAAAATAAAATATAGTTATAAAATAATCAGTAAGTTGGAACAAGCAAACTAATGATCTACTATGGATGATATTTAAATGATCATAAGCTTCTTTTAAGTGTTGAATAGACTCTAAAACCTTCCAAACTACTTCAAAATTAGATTATCAAGAGAAACCATAAGCACTTCACCTCTCTAAAAGCTCCTCTTAAAGTTGCAAATGAGCAAATATGTATATACATTATGGAGTGTCGAACACGACCCTATGTCTCCTAAGGCATGGCCCCATGCTAGTACAATATACGTAAACGTTGGTCAGTTCGTACACACAGGTCCTGTTAGGCACTACCCCATGCCTCATTGGGCACACCCCCTTGTTGGGATAGGGCACGCCCCTCCCTCTCCGGGGCATGGTCGTGCCTTACTTTGGGGTATAGTACTTTTATCCTTTCTGATTGATAGACATAGGGGTGTGTTAAATTTAGCACGGGGGTGTGTCTCTGGTTGGGTATGGCGGCGTGTCTCTGGTTGGGTATGGCGGCGTGTCTCATGAGGCACGACCCATGCTTGGATTCTAGAGCTTGGTTTTCTTTAATTTTGTTCTTTTTTAAACTCCTTTTGTTCATCTTGGTCTATTTCAAACCTGAAAAACATATTTAAACGAATCTATACTACTATATAAATCATTAACACAGGCCACAAATGTAACTTTATAAAAAATTAAGACACATGATACAATTTTCTAATTATTAGGTACAAGTGCTTTATGCATTCATTCCTATTTTTCCCCTTCTTAATAAACTTCTTGTAAATAGTACATCGATTAATGCATATTATTAATACACAATTTAATAATATGAGATTATTTAATTCACTAAAATAAATATTATATTATTTATAATATTTTAAATTAACATTTAAATTTATAAATAAGTATTATCTTATTTGAATACTTAACTAAATACTTTTATAACTATATGTAACACCCCGAAATTTCATTTAAAAGAAAAGAAAAAGAAAAGTAAATAGAAAGAATAGATAATGGACAAAAGTGGAGGGGGATAAAGTGTACAAGGTACAAAACCTTATTATTTTAAGGTTTAAAGGGGCATGGCCGCCCATCCCTCCTTCACCATCTTCAATCGGCTGAAAGGAAGAAAGAAGAGAGAGAAAGCTCTCGGTTCTAGAGAGAGAGAGAGGAAGAAGCAGCTGAAAAGGTGAGTTTTCTTTTATATGAGTTCGGTTTCAGCTGGGTTTCGAGTTCTAAACCGAAGTTCTTGGTCAATTGTGTCTGTTCTCGGGACTTAGGAGCAGAATACGAAGGTGAGTCTCGGATTTGTAGTGAGCTACTGAAAGATTGTTTCAGGTGAGTTTCTAGGCCACCTTTTTACTCGTTTTTAAAATGATTTGGGGCTGGAAAATGCATGTATGTATGTTTTTATGGATTTGTGTATGAAACCCGTATGTTATGTGCATGTGTATGATTATAGAGTATGTTTTAGGGTGTACATATGCCTATGTTTGTGTTAAGTTTATGCCTGAAATCATATGTACATGCTTAGAAATAGGTATTATGATGTTTGGGGACTGAAATATGACTTAGACACTTGAATAAGCTGCTAATACGACTAATAAGACCAAATAGTGGTCGCATGACCATTAGAAGTATTCTAAGTGTGGGGTTATACGACTGAACAGTGGTCGTATGACCATTAGAAATATTCTAAGTGTGGGGTTATACGACTGAACAGTGGTCGTATGACCATTAGAAATATTCTAAGTGTGGGGTTATACGACTGAACAGTGGTCGTATGACCATTAGAAATATTCTAAGTGTGGGGTTATACGACTGAACAGTGGTCGTATGACCATTAGAAATTTTCTAAGTGTGGGATCATATGACTAAACAGTGGTCGTGTGACCATGGAAAATTTTCTAAGTCTAAAGTGAAACGACTGAGAAGGTAATACGACTGAGCAGGGCTCATACGACTGAACAGGGCTCATACGCCCAAACACTTAGAATTTTTAACAGAATTTTCTTGGAGTTTGTGCAGTAGGGTTTCGCATGATTAATGACTAGGGTTGGTTAATAATGATGTTTTATGCATGTAATGATGATAAATGATTAACCCTTATTATTACTGATACTATTATCAGTATTTTATTATTATTAACAATATTATATTTATTTTAATATTGTTAAGTATGTACTGGCATGACGAAGAATGACGAAGATTTAACGAAGAAGCATAATCATTAATAAGTAAAAATATTAATGATAATGAGAAATGGAATGTAAAGTGAAAGATAATGAAAGAGTATGAATTGAACGAATGATGATAATAATAAAGTGTGAAGGATGTATGCTCACGAATGAAATATCATAATAAAGCCTGACAGAATCTAGACGATAATGAATGACAATGAATCCTTAATGAATGAATAAAAACATGAGAGACTCGCAAGCGAAGTGTACCAAAGTGCACGGCTCTAATTGCCTCAAGCTCAGCTGCGTGTAGTTCAGCTAATCTTTAAGGGTGCACGTAGGGGTTCCAGTCTTGTGACTGACCTTCGGTGTAGTTACCCACTTCGGTGGGGGTGTAGTTACCCACTTCGGTGGGGGTGATGTTACCCACTTCGGTGGGGGTGATGTTACCCACTTCGGTGGGGGTGTAGTTACCCACTTCGGTGGGGGTGATGTTACCCACTTCGGTGGGGGTGTTGTTACCCGAGTTATGTTTAACTTCGGGGGTGTGGCATAAGACCAAATATAGTTATGAGGTGAGCGACTTTGTGTTGCAACAGACTCGGATGGAGTTCAATCTCTGTGATTGACTCGTACGGGATCCTTGTCGCGTATCCCGGTGCTGTGCTAGTCTTCGGACATGAGTCGGGGATATTGCATGAGACAAGATCTAGATGAGAATGAGAAATATGAAAGAAAGTCTTACATGGTCTAGGGGAACAGAGTGTCGGTCTATGGACTGAGAGCCATAGGGGCACTAGGTGTCGGTCTATGGACTGAGAGCCATAGGGGCAGCAGTATGTTGGAGTATGCCTTGCCGGCTCATGGGTATGAACCGTGAGGGCAGAGAAGGGAGGTGACCCTTAGAGATTTGCATGCTTAACGAATGAAAGTTAAAAACGAACGAATGATAGTAAAGAACGGAAGGAACACAATGATAACGTATGAATTGGGATCCATGTCACTTGACCTCAGTAATCATGGCTGTGTGCCATGAAGAGGGTAAAGTGTGACTGGACCTAGATAAAAGTGATAGATAGAGGATGCATGAAAGTAATGAACGTAATAATAAATGAAATAAACGTAAGAATGAACGTAACGTACGTAAAGACGAATGTAACGAACGTATGACTGAAAGTAAGAAACGCACGAACGAAAGCTAATGAATGAATGATGAAGATAATAATAATATTATCTACATGTACGTATGTTGTATGATCGGATGTATAAAAGAACGTTTTTTTTGATGGAAAGTAAAGTATGTTTTATTACGAAACTAGAACTCACTCAGCAACGCTGACGTTTTATGTATTTTCCAGTTGGCAGGTATGTTGCTGAGGGTGGCACAGGGCGACTACTCAGTTGTGGAGGCTGGCATCCCTATTTTGACATGTCGTTGTATTTTTTTTTTGATAAAAAGAAGGTTGTAATGAAATAAATGACATGTTTTTGTTATTAATGAATGTTTTTTTTATTTCCTGCTGCAAAGTAAATATGAGTTTTAAAACGTTTTATGTGCGATGAATGACCAACTTTGAGGTGCCCGGGAACGGGGCCTTACAAGTTGGTATCAGAGCTAAAGTTTAAGTGAAATGGGTAAAATTTCATAATAAACCTAGTCTTAAACTGAGAATGGGACGGAAAGGGAAGGGATGCCAAACTGAGTAGCTGCGTGCCATCAGGTATTTTCTTAAAGTTAACCGACATTGTGTGTGCATGTTATGTGATTATGTGTTACTGTTAGATTTAGATGCTAATATAGTCAGGACAGGTAATACTCGGGGTATGAAAAGTAAGGTAAGTGGCTAATCACAACTGATCACTGTAATTAGAGACTTACTATACTTGACATGAACTGGGCTATTCCCTTGAATGACCGTGTTAGTGTTTAAATCTTTCAGTGTAAGTTAGAGAATGGCCGGTGGTAGACCTTCTAAGGCTTCCCGTGGTGGAGGTAGTGGCGGACGTGGTGTTGAACCACGAGTCACGAGAGCACGATCTAGAGTGGGGCAGGTGGCTCACGAGGAACCCGAAACACCTCAACCGGGAGGTGGTGATGAGAGTGCTAACTTGAGAGCCTCGGTGAAAGAGGAGGTAGTTGAAGAAGTGCAACAGATCATGCAGACGATCTTACCGTCTGTAGTGACCGAGGTGGTAAAGGCTGTTAGAGACGTGGGAAGACAGGAAAGGGGTAGATCATCAGGCTCAAGGAGACGGCCCGAGACTGAAACAGTTTTCTTCGATGACGGAGAGGAAGAAGAGCCCGCGCCGGAGACGGCACGAGGCTGTGATTATGGGGCGTTTCGGCGATGTAAACCCCCAACTTTTGATGGTAATGGCACTGCTGCTGCAGCTCACCGATGGGTGAGAGAGATGGAAGCTGTTTTGAGTATTAGTGAGTGCCGGGAAGATCAGAAAGTTAAGTTTGCCACTCATTCTTTCGTGGACTCAGCTTTATGCTGGTGGGACAACATAGTTCAAGTTGAGGGTAGTCGGGCTATCGGAAGGATGAGATGGCTAGAGTTGAAGAGGTTAGTGATTGAGGAGTTCTGTCCTCACCGTGAGATGGACAAGGTAGAAAGGGAATTCCTGCAGTTAGAAGCAGGGACGATGACGCATCAACAGTACACCACAAAATTTAACGAGATGGCACGTCTGGTGCCGGATCAGGTGACTCCTCTATCCCGAAAGATAAAGCGGTATATTCAGGGTTTGCCAGCGGATATTCGCAGGCACATGATCGCTGCCTGACCGAGTACGTTTAGATCGGCGGTAGATTTGGCGGGAAGATTATACGATGAAAGATCGATGGTGGTGACAGGAGCTAGCAAGAAAGGAGAAGGTGATCGGGATTGGAACGGGAAGCGATTGGAACGTGGCGAAGTCGCTCCAAGTAACAAAGGTGCACGGGTGGATGATCAGCGTGTGGTCATAACTGAGACGGGGTTAGGAAAGTGTGACAAGTGTGGATACAAGCACCCCGGGGATTGTAGACTGGGGACCAATGTCTGTTTTCGTTGTGGTAGGACCGGACATGTGGCGAAGAACTGCGGTATGGGGAGGTGTTATTCTTGTGGGGAGGAAGGTCACATGAGCAGGGATTGTGAGAAGCCAAGGGCGGAAGGTTCGGGAGTGAAGAAGGCTGGAAGAGAAGGACAGAGGGCAAACGTAGCAACTACACGATGATGCGGGAGGAGGCTAGGGTGAACCCCGATGTTACGTCAGGTATGTTTCTAGTCAATTCACCTTTAGCCTTTGTGTAGTTTGATTATGGCTCTGGTTTAATTCCTGCTGTCTTTTGTGATAAGTTGCATGTTAGGAATAGAAAGAATCGTTGTCATTCGACTTAGGAGCTACTATAGGTAAGTCCACTAGATTACCCAGTGCACTAAAGGACCCCCGCAATAGAACTGAGAGAGCGCTTGTTTTTCTGATAGACCATCCCTGATAGATGTGGGTGGATAGACGTACACCTCCGGGTGAATTGAATGGTAACTTATGAGGCAAGCACCAAGTGCTGCAAAAGAAATGAATTGATTAGTGGTGCCCGATAAAAGTTCGGTGCCGATCTGCGACAATGGATTAAGATGAAGGTTTCACCGGGAAGGACGTACGACGAGCGGGAGGCGACGGTGATAACGGGCGAAGCGGAGGAGAGAGTCTGGGTTAAGATGGGGAAAGGAAGGCGAAACAATGATGATGGATTTGTGTCCGAAGGTACAGCGTTGAGGGACGAGGATCAGAGGAGAACAGAAACAAAAGGAGAAGGAACATCAAACAAGGGCTTGTAGTATTTCCATAAGCAGCAACTTTACACAAGTTGAAGGCCGTGTTCTTCACGCACCAAAGCTGAGGGTTCTCAGTGATGCTCTGAAGCTCAATGATTATGACGCAAAGATTTTGCTCAATATCTTGTGGTGTTTCTTTTGATTATAGTGACCATAATCTACATGGCATATTTGAGGCCGTAGTTCCTGGTCAAATGATCATTGATCAGTATGCATGGGTTGCCAATGCAGAATAGTCAAAGATAGAGCAGAAGACGAATGCTGATAAACGAGGTAGATCAATTGAATTTCAAGTGAGAGATTGGAAGAGAGGTGAGACAGTATTGCCATAAGGGTTTAAGGAACAACAGGTTTCGGGGACGAAACCCCTTTAAGGGGGGTAGACTTGTAACACCCCGAAATTTCATTTAAAAGAAAAGAAAAAGAAAAGTAAATAGAAAGAATAGATAATGGACAAAAGTGGAGGGGGATAAAGTGTACAAGGTACAAAACCTTATTATTTTAAGGTTTAAAGGGGCATGGCCGCCCATCCCTCCTTCACCATCTTCAATCGGCTGAAAGGAAGAAAGAAGAGAGAGAAAGCTCTCGGTTCTAGAGAGAGAGAGAGGAAGAAGCAGCTGAAAAGGTGAGTTTTCTTTTATATGAGTTCGGTTTCAGCTGGGTTTCGAGTTCTAAACCGAAGTTCTTGGTCAATTGTGTCTGTTCTCGGGACTTAGGAGCAGAATACGAAGGTGAGTCTCGGATTTGTAGTGAGCTACTGAAAGATTGTTTCAGGTGAGTTTCTAGGCCACCTTTTTACTCGTTTTTAAAATGATTTGGGGCTGGAAAATGCATGTATGTATGTTTTTATGGATTTGTGTATGAAACCCGTATGTTATGTGCATGTGTATGATTATAGAGTATGTTTTAGGGTGTACATATGCCTATGTTTGTGTTAAGTTTATGCCTGAAATCATATGTACATGCTTAGAAATAGGTATTATGATGTTTGGGGACTGAAATATGACTTAGACACTTGAATAAGCTGCTAATACGACTAATAAGACCAAATAGTGGTCGCATGACCATTAGAAGTATTCTAAGTGTGGGGTTATACGACTGAACAGTGGTCGTATGACCATTAGAAATATTCTAAGTGTGGGGTTATACGACTGAACAGTGGTCGTATGACCATTAGAAATATTCTAAGTGTGGGGTTATACGACTGAACAGTGGTCGTATGACCATTAGAAATATTCTAAGTGTGGGGTTATACGACTGAACAGTGGTCGTATGACCATTAGAAATTTTCTAAGTGTGGGATCATATGACTAAACAGTGGTCGTGTGACCATGGGAAATTTTCTAAGTCTAAAGTGAAACGACTGAGAAGGTAATACGACTGAGCAGGGCTCATACGACTGAACAGGGCTCATACGCCCAAACACTTAGAATTTTTAACAGAATTTTCTTGGAGTTTGTGCAGTAGGGTTTCGCATGATTAATGACTAGGGTTGGTTAATAATGATGTTTTATGCATGTAATGATGATAAATGATTAACCCTTATTATTACTGATACTATTATCAGTATTTTATTATTATTAACAATATTATATTTATTTTAATATTGTTAAGTATGTACTGGCATGACGAAGAATGACGAAGATTTAACGAAGAAGCATAATCATTAATAAGTAAAAATATTAATGATAATGAGAAATGGAATGTAAAGTGAAAATAATGAAAGAGTATGAATTGAACGAATGATGATAATAATAAAGTGTGAAGGATGTATGCTCACGAATGAAATATCATAATAAAGCCTGACAGAATCTAGACGATAATGAATGACAATGAATCCTTAATGAATGAATGAAAACATGAGAGGCTCGCAAGCGAAGTGTACCAAAGTGCACGGCTCTAATTGCCTCAAGCTCAGCTGCGTGTAGTTCAGCTAATCTTTAAGGGTGCACGTAGGGGTTCCAGTCTTGTGACTGACCTTCGGTGTAGTTACCCACTTCGGTGGGGGTGTAGTTACCCACTTCGGTGGGGGTGATGTTACCCACTTCGGTGGGGGTGATGTTACCCACTTCGGTGGGGGTGTAGTTACCCACTTCGGTGGGGGTGATGTTACCCACTTTGGGGGGGTGTTGTTACCCGAGTTATGTTTAACTTCGGGGGTGTGGCATAAGGCCAAATATAGTTATGAGGTGAGCGACTTTGTGTGGCAACAGACTCGGATGGAGTTCAATCTCTGTGATTGACTCGTACGGGATCCTTGTCGCGTATCCCGGTGCTGTGCTAGTATTCGGACATGAGTCGGGGATATTGCATGAGACAAGATCTAGATGAGAATGAGAAATATGAAAGAAAGTCTTGCATGGTCTAGGGGAACAGAGTGTCGGTCTATGGACTGAGAGCCATAGGGGCACTAGGTGTCGGTCTATGGACTGAGAGCCATAGGGGCACCAGTATGTTGGAGTATGCCTTGCCGGCTCATGGGTATGAACTGTGAGGGCAGAGAAAAGAGGTGACCCTTAGAGATTTGCATGCTTAATGAATGAAAGTTAAAGAACGAACGAATGATAGTAATGAACGGAAGGAACACAATCATAACGTATGAATTGGGATCCATGTCACTTGACCTCAGTAATCATGGCTGTGTGCCATGAAGAGGGTAAAGTGTGACTGGACCTAGATAAAAGTGATAGATAGAGGATGCATGAAGTAATGAACGTATTAATAAATGAAATAAACGTAAGAATGAACGTAACGTACGTAAAGACGAATGTAACGAACGTATGAGTGAAAGTAAGAAACGCACGAACGAAAGCTAATGAATGAATGATGAAGATAATAATAATATTATCTACATGTACGTATGTTGTATGATCGGATGTATAAAAGAACTTTTTTTTGATGGAAAGTAAAGTATGTTTTATTACGAAACTAGAACTCACTCAGCAACGCTGACGTTTTATGTATTTTCCAGTTGGCAGGTATGTTGCTGAGGGTGGCACAGGGCGACTACTCAGTTGTGGAGGCTGGCATCCCTATTTTGACATGTCGTTGTATTTTTTTTTGATAAAAAGAAGGTTGTAATGAAATAAATGACATGTTTTTGTTATTAATGAATGTTTTTATTATTTCCGCTGCAAAGTAAATATGAGTTTTAAAACGTTTTATATGCGATGAATGACCAACTTTGAGGTGCCCGGGAACGGGGCCTTACAAGTTGGTATCAGAGCCAAAGTTTAAGTGAAATGGGTAAATTTTCATAATAAACCTAGTCTTAAACTAAGAATGGGACGGAAAGGGAAGGGATGCCAAACTGAGTAGCTGCGTGCCATCAGGTATTTTCTTAAAGTTAACCGGCATTGTGTGTGCATGTTATGTGATTATGTGTTACTGTTAGATTTAGATGCTAATGTAGTCAGGACAGGTAATACTCGGGGTATGAAAAGTAAGGTAAGTGGCTAATCACAATTGATCACTGTAATTAGAGACTTACTATACTTGACATGAACTGGGCTATTCCCTTGAATGACCGTGTTAGTGTTTAAATTTTTTAGTGTAAGTTAGAGAATGGCCGGTGGTAGACCTTCTAAGGCTTCCCGTGGTGGAGGTAGTGGCGGACGTGGTGTTGAACCACGAGTCACGAGAGCACGATCTAGAGTGGGGCAGGTGGCTCACGAGGAACCCGAAACACCTCAACCGGGAGGTGATGATGAGAGTGCTAACTTGAGAGCCTCGGTGAAAGAGGCGGTAGTTGAAGAAGTGCAACAGATCATGCAGACGATCTTACCGTCTGTAGTGACCGAGGTGGTAAAGGCTGTTAGAGACGTGGGAAGACAGGAAAGGGGTAGATCATCAGGCTCAAGGAGACGACCCGAGACTGAAACGGTTTTCTTCGATGACGGAGAGGAAGAAGAGCCTGCGCCAGAGACGGCACGAGGCTGTGATTATGGGGCGTTTCGGCGATGTAAACCCCCAACCTTTGATGGTAATGGCACTGCTGCTGCAGCTCACCGATGGGTGAGAGAGATGGAAGCTGTTTTGAGTATTAGTGAGTGCCGGGAAGATCAGAAAGTTAAGTTTGCCACTCATTCTTTCGTGGACTCAGCTTTATGCTGGTGGGACAACATAGTTCAAGTTGAGGGTAGTCGGGCTATCGGAAGGATGAGATGGCCAGAGTTGAAGAGGTTAGTGATTGAGGAGTTCTGTCCTCACCGTGAGATGGACAAGGTAGAAAGGGAATTCCTACAGTTAGAAGCAGGGACGATGACGCATCAACAGTACACCACAAAATTTAACGAGATGGCACGTCTGGTGCCGGATCAGGTGACTCCTCTATCCCGAAAGATAAAGCGGTATATTCAGGGTTTGCCAGCGGATATTCGCAGGCACATGATCGCTGCCCGACCGAGTACTTTTAGATCGGCGGTAGATTTGGCGGGAAGATTATACGATGAAAGATCGATGGTGGTGACAGGAGCTAGCAAGAAAGGAGAAGGTGATCGGGATTGGAACGGGAAGCGATTGGAACGTGGCGAAGTCGCTCCAAGTAACAAAGGTGCACGGGTGGATGATCAGCGTGTGGTCATAACTGAGACGGGGTTAGGAAAGTGTGACAAGTGTGGATACAAGCACCCCGGGGATTGTAGACTGGGGACCAATGTCTGTTTCCGTTGTGGTAGGACCGGACATGTGGCGAAGAACTGCGGTATGGGGAGGTGTTATTCTTGTGGGGAGGAAGGTCACATGAGCAGGGATTGTGAGAAGCCAAGGGCGGAAGGTTCGGGAGTGAAGAAGGCTGGAAGAGAAGGACGGAGGGCAAACGTAGCAACTACACGATGACGCGGGAGGAGGCTAGGGTGAAACCCGATGTTACGTCAGGTATGTTTCTAGTCAATTCACCTTTAGCCTTTGTGTAGTTTGATTATGGCTCTGGTTTAATTCCTGCTGTCTTTTGTGATAAGTTGCATGTTAGGAATAGAAAGAATCGATGTCATTCGACTTAGGAGCTACTATAGGTAAGTCCACTAGATTACCCAGTGCACTAAAGGACCCCGCAATAGAACTGAGAGAGCGCTTGTTTTTCTGATAGACCATCCCTGATAGACGTGGGTGGATAGACGTACACCTCCGGGTGAATTGAATGGTAACTTATGAGGCAAGCACCAAGTGCTGCAAAAGAAATGAATTGATTAGTGGTGCCCGATAAAAGTTCGGTGCCGATCTGCGACAATGGATTAAGATGAAGGTTTCACCGGGAAGGACGTACGACGAGCGGGAGGCGACGGTGATAACGGGCGAAGCGGAGGAGAGAGTCTGGGTTAAAATGGGGAAAGGAAGGCGAAACAATGATGATGGATTTGTGTCCGAAGGTACAGCGTTGAGGGACGAGGATCAGAGGAGAACAGAAATAAAAGGAGAAGGAACATCAAACAAGGGCTTGTGGTATTTCCATAAGCAGCAACTTTACACAAGTTGAAGGCCATGTTCTTCACGCACCAAAGCTGAGGGTTCTCAGTGATGCTCTGAAGCTCAATGATTATGACGCAAAGATTTTGCTCAATATCTTGTGGTGTTTCTTTTGATTATAGTGACCATACTCTACATGGCATATTTGAGGCCGTAGTTCCTGGTCAAATGATCATTGATCAGTATGCATGGGTTGCCAATGCAGAATAGTCAAAGATAGAGTAGAAGACGAATGCTGATAAACGAGGTAGAGCAATTGAATTTCAAGTGAGAGATTGGAAGAGAGGTTAGACAGTATTGCCATAAGGGTTTAAGGAACAACAGGTTTCGGGGACGAAACCCCTTTAAGGGGGGTAGACTTGTAACACCCCGAAATTTCATTTAAAAGAAAAGAAAAAGAAAAGTAAATAGAAAGAATAGATAATGGACAAAAGTGGAGGGGGATAAAGTGTACAAGGTACAAAACCTTATTATTTTAAGGTTTAAAGCGGATTTCTCATTGCGAGACCCGTTACGCTACCTGGGCTAAGGCAAGCGTATTCGTATAAATCTCATTGCGAGACCCGTTACGCTACCTGGGGATTTCTGGGATGAGTGATAAACTATGGTCAATACACAAAACTACAAGACAAATGGGTCAAGTATATTAAGTCTATGAACTTAATATACAGGTATATTCCTATATACCTAATAATCTACAAGTATGTTCCTACATACTTGATTTTATACATGTACACGTGTTACCTGAACATCCCGGGGAAGACATTATTACTCTTAGTCTTTCTCCATGTCACACCCTCGCTTAGAGCGGAAACACGAGGATGCGACGGACGGGATCGTCATAACACTTGGTATAAATACAGAGATATAATACATGCAAACTTCTCGTGTCATGACGTCCCCCGACACAATGGTGACTTGTGTCGTGGTTAGTCAGTTCCACGACTATCATAGTCTTATTGATTCTAAATCTAAATACACAATGTTCAAATATTGAAACAAACAACAAATATTACATATGCAAATCTATTGAAATCCTGAGGTCTCTGCTAAGGCATCTGCACTAGCTATCCTCTTTGATTATGTTCACCTGAAAAGATATGCTCAAAAATGTCAACACATAATGTTGGTGAGTTCCGCAGGTTTAAATTTAAAACATTTGATGCTGTATAGAATTTGATATGGAATCATACTGCAAGCACAAACCACATAACATGTGTTTAAAGACAACCAAACCTAATGACGTTATGCATTTAAATCTGACGGAATATATTCACCCTTGGCCGGATTGCTGGCAGCTGTGTTGGTAACTCGCAAGTTAACCAATCGTCGAAGGGTGGGGGTGTCAACCCAGTAGTACTACCAATACCTAACCGTTGGTTCCCAAACCCGGGAATTAATGGTTGTATGAGTGTTCCCAAAAATAACACCATGTATGCATGCAAAACAGTATCACGTTGATTCCAAGTATGAAAACAGAATATACAGTGTACAGCATTGAAAACGGGTGAGCATACTTTTCCCCCATTGATTGAAAACATTGAAAACTTGTATAAACATAAAAAAGGGGCCACGAAACTCACCTTGAATTGATGTAACGCACAAAGACTTCACAGAATCAAGCAATGCACGATCAAACACGATCAATACCTATTATTGATTATAACTAAACCTTTAAATCATATTCAACGCGAATGGATATATTTGATTGGGTTCGAGTCGGTTCGGTTTGATGTCCACGATTAATTATATATATTTGAGTTTGATTTTATACCTAATGATATTAGGATTTAAATGAAATTGTGGGATTTTGGACAAATAATAAAATTATTTGTATTTTTGATTTATTCGAAAGAAGTATATGCATATAATTCAATAATAAATTATTAATTAAACTATAAAAATATAGCCTATAATTTAAATTCGTAAATAATTTGTGAAATTATATTATGTGTAATTTTCTATAATTTTTGTGATTATTTCGTAATTAAACACGATTTAGAGTTCATTTTTATAAAAATTAATTATTTATATTATTTATCAATAATATTTTGTAAAGAGTTTTAAGGTTTTTAAATTAAATAAATTTACAGAAATAATTTTGTGAGTTTTAAAATTACAGGAAGTTTATAAAATTTATTTTATAATTTTTAGAAATTTTTGTATAATTTTTAGAAGCTCAAAAGGCTTCAAAAAAAATAAATGCAGTGGCCCGGGGTCGAACCCGGGACCTCACTGTCAGAATGCACACCCTAACCAGTAAACCAAAGGCCTTAGCCGCGTCTAAACCCAGCCCCATTTGTTTTTAAACAGCCTCCCCAGTTTCTCCCACTTTCTCGATAAACCCTAGTTTGATTTACCCGAAATTGGACACGAATTCGATTCTGATTAATGAAATAAACATGGGGCTTTGATTCCTCATGTGTAAAAGAGTATGTGAGTAGGTTTAATTTACCTGATTTAGTTCGAATGGATGATAGATCAGATAAGAACAAGCCGCGGGCTAGCTTGAATTCGAGTGATGATCAAACACTGATGGAAATTTAATTACTTGCACAGAAAGCTTCGAATGAGGCTTATGATCAAAAGCCCTATGTTATTCGCGAGTTATAAGGCTCGTAGGTGGGTGTTCGATAGAGTTGCAGGTTCGAACAGAGGATTTGGTCAAATTGGTTTAATTTTGTGTGATTTGATGAAATGTCAGTATCATTAGATTCACAATGAGTTAAGGTTCGATTTAACGGTATTATTTTGATTAAAGTGGTGTGTGAGTGGGTTATTTAGCCGTTTGAAACGGTCGGGAAAAGTGGTAAGGATTATAACCGTTATTTTGACCGTTTCTACGCGTTTTGGAGGTGTATGGGGTTCGAATCTTGTTCACGAGGCGATTATGTGTAATTAGGGCTGTTAAAATCGGGTTTTAGGTGGTTTTTGGTGCTTGCCGGCGGTTGGCCGGAGTTTGGCCGGAGCCGGCGCCGGAAAAACGGGGAATGGGCAGGGTTGGTTTTGAAACTTTGGGAATTTACATTTTTGGTCCCTGCGGTTTAATATTTATCATTTCATGTTTTAAAATCCCTTTTAAAGTTTCAAAAATTACATAAACCCCCCCTGAATTTTGTTATTATTATTATTATTATTACTATTATTGTTATTATTATTATTATTATTATTATTATTATTATTATTGTGATTATCATTATTATTATTTTTATTATTATAATTATTATTATTATTTTTATAATTATTATTATTATTTTTATAATTATTAGAATTAGTACGCATTAAAATTTTAATAGTTTATAAAATACGGGATGTTACAGTCTCCCCTGCTTTTGGAAATTTCGTCCTGAAATTTTAATCACGAGGAGGCTGAAACGAAAAGATGAGGATTTATTTGGTCCTCACGTTCCCAGGTGAACTCTGGGCCACGTTTAGATTCCCAGCGGATTTTGACAATAGGTATCCGGCTTAGTTTCATTTGTATATAATCTTTTACAAGATTCTTGACATAATGTATGCCAATTCGAACTCTTCCAGAGAATCGCGAGATTCTCTTTGAGATTTGGCATATGGAATGTTAGAACACGATGACGAGTTACCATGGTATGTTAGACTTATAATCACAACTTCCAGAATATAATTTCGTGACAAGGTGAAGTCTAGAAATCATTGAAAGACCAGTAATGATAAGAGTAGTTATCCGTCGGATTTTAAGAATCCCAAACGTCACCATAAGAAACGACCTTAACGCATATCTTGTGAATATGTATTTCTCCTTTGACCAACCATCGGTCTAAGAATAATATGCTATGCGAAGATCTTGGAATGGGTTCACAATGATGGTTAAAAATATTATTAAGCAAAAAATGAATCAATCATTCAGAATAATGATTGATGTTTTAACGTCATACCACGATATACGAATATTTAAAATAGATGCAGGTTAATTTCTCGACGTTGTGAGATAATGGGTTTGCTATTACATAAAGATTACTCTGAACCTTTCCTTGGTGGGTAAACTTGACAGCATTGCTGATCAAGTGGTGAGAATTTGTCTTATCCGTAAGACATCACCAATAACCTCCACTGGGACATCACCTCTTCTTGGCCTAAATTTTGTGGCCTCCAACCTCATAACCCCTGACTCAACTTTGGAAAGTCAAGGATGTCACTAATAAGTTGAAGGACTAGATCACCAGAAGACAACATGACACTCAAAAGTTGTTTCTGATCTTTATCAGGTTTTGTTGTTGATAGAATTTCTGCTATGCTAACGACCCCTGATAATAGAGATCTTATCTCGTGTGACATAGTTGCTAGCATTTGCTTTGCTCTCATCGTTTCCTCTGTAATATGAATAGTTTTATTAAGTTCTGTCTCTTTGGCCTTCTGCACAGCTATTCCTTCCCTTAGTTTTGCCATCTTTTCTCTCTTTTTCACCTGATCAGTGATTTCCATGCCCATGTAATTAACACCAATTTTCTCCCCATCTTTGCTGAACACGGGTTCAACATATTTTATGAATGTTTTGGCTCCAAATAACTCAATCTCAAAAGTAATTCCTCTCTTTGCTGGTAACTCTCTCCAGAACTTCTCTTTTAAAGTCTTGTTGTTCCAATCCAAGATAGAATTTTAATGATCTTCAAGGTTAAGGATTCAAAAGCGGTTCAAGGAGTGACGCGAATAGTAGGAAAGGTATTTGTAAACATGTTTTGCAAGGTGGCAATATCTAAGTAAGTTTACATACGCGTTTCAACAAACCATGAGTTCAGCTGGAACATTTATATGACTAGAAAGTCATGTTCATAAGTTGATAATATCTTCAGCAGAGGGATTGTTTAGGAAGGCTACCATCGTACAATCACGTTTTGATGATAACTTAAAATGAAAGGAATAAACGTTTCCATATAGCTAGGTCAAAATATAAGGATAAAGGGAGGAAAATCGATTTAAGAATTTTAAGTGCTCCAAACTTGGAATCCAAATCAACCTAATACGATCGGGTCTCCTTTCAGGTTCAGAAATCATGCTTTGGCTTGATAGGTCGAATCACCATCATTGGTTCACCCTTCAAGTTACTTCATGCTTCTCGTTACTTGATTACAACCATGGTAAGTTGATGACCAAGAATTTAGACTAGTCATCAAGGTATGGAATTCATGCCTAGCTTGCTAATAACAAGAATATAACCGAAGGTTGACATTTGTCACCAAAATACGGGTTTCGATCCTATTTTGGTAAGATCATGTCATTTGTGAAATGTAAGTTCTAATGAGAATAATTGAAGTCAATCCTCAAGATAAGGAAGTCACCCTAATCCAGAGGATGAAATTTCACAAAACAAACCAATGGAAAACCATTTATCGAAATAGAGATTCATCAAAGTAAGAGAATCTCCCCTGCTTTGATGAGATAGAATCATTTAGGAGATACAAGTGTTCTTAGTCATAGGTTGACTTGCAAACTCTTGCATTTCCCACGGTGCAAGCAGTATGAACTTTGACTTAACGATGAAGGGAAATTAATATCAATTAGGAATTCAGAAAATTTCAAGTTACATCAGTGTAACAAAGGAAAGATCATGCTAACAAGCTTAAGATCAATGTTTGAGATAGCAGAATTTGTTAGGATGGTGTTCAAATTTAATAATTTAAATCAGGTTGACGAAATCAAGTACAAGAATGATTCAACATTACAATGAGATGTGAACATTCGATTCACAATCGAAGGAAATACATGGACTTCTCAAGATATGAGGTCAGCCATAACCTTATTGAAGACATGCGTACTTATAAGTGGTAACTAGTTTATAATTAGTTTATTCGATTATTAAGATGAGTGACCACTTATAATATAAAATATTCAATTAACAAAGTATCCTGAGATGTAGGAATTCCACCTACAGCATTGCATGTTCTTAATTATAGTACACATTCTTAAGAGGATTTGAGAACCGTAAGTAACGGTTTAAAGTTTTGAAGACCATTCGGTGTTTAGGAAAGTGTTCTCGATACTTTCGAACCACTGTAGTAATCCGGTAGCTCCTTCGGTTCCACTGAGCTTAGTGGGGTTGCAAGAACTGAAATGCTTGTAGGTACAAGCACGTGGAGGGTTAGAACAAACAGAGATTTGAGCAGGGTTCACGTCTTGATTCAGATGATTTAGGAGGATTGGTATACCTCACGTGCTATAATAGTAACAATCTTACGGCTAGACTTTCCAGATCTGGGTATGTTTTGACGAGTAGACATTTTGAAATATCATTAAGATATTTTATGAGATTTGGGTAATATGAGCTATACAACATAAAAACGACCATCGGGAATTTGGCATAATAACAATGAGATGTTCCAAGTGTAATCGTTTGATTCGTAAATCAAAGCGAGTACGTTGACTAACCAAAGTTTTAAGTCAACCACATCTTTGTTGGATACATGCGTACCTATAAGCAGATACTCATCCCACTCTTCCAACATTGCATGTATTTATTGGTGAGGCACAGACTTTGACGAGATTTTGAAAACTACGGATAACGATTCAAAGTTTATTTTGATAACCATTTGATTTAGGCATACAATGCCTTAGAATATGATTTAAGATTTGTGTGTGCTTTGATAGGAATCAAAGTATAAAAAGAATCACATATGGTTCCACTCATCAAGTTCCAATAACCCATGCTTCGGTTCATCAAGATCATCACGTAGCCCAGTTTAAGCACATTCTTAGTATACCGGTGATGCTTATATATAGGGTTCCCCGCAGCGTTCCCACCACATCCACGATATACCTTGAATAATACTTAAACTAGTTACATAACATCTTAATTTTCCTTAGCATCATTCCAAAGAATAGCGTAATATAAGTTTGATGTGAGCTACCGCAACTTATGTATAAGCGGTTTTACCAGTATATAAATGGCTACAGACAAACCTATATATCGGTTCCACACGGGAATTGATGACTGTAGAGAAAACATTTCCAAAGTGTAAATAGTTTAATGTGACGTAGCAAGATCCACAAAGCGTATACGTATAGTTTACAACCAAACCAATCCATGCCTCAGTCAATCGGGATCATCACGTAGCCCAGTTTAAACACATTCTTGGTATACCAAGGATGCTTATATATAGGGTTCCCAGCAGCGTTCCCACCACATCCGTGGCATACCTAGAACGATGCCTAAACCAGTTACGTGACATCCGTTTATCCTTAGCTTGATCTTAAAGAATAACGTATTGTATGTGTAGAGAGTATCATTACTCCTCTACATTTATGTATTCCACTTTCATTCTAAGCATTATTCAGTAGTTACTGAAACGTTAAGTGGAGAAATGTCTCATAAGGTCAATATTATGATTGGAAATACTATGAAGGCTCTAAATAGGACAGGACTTGAGTAAATGTTAATAATGTTTGATTGCCTTCAACAAGGACTTATAATGTTTGATTGCCTTCAACAAGGACTTACAATTTTTGATTGCCTTCAATAAGGACTTACTAGAATTATGACCCAGCACCCTAGGGTATAGGATAGAAACAGGTGATATTCATGATCGTTACTTCATGGTAAGATTAACCAGACTTCTCATGCATGGTGAATTGCAATTACGTGTGCACCCGTAATGGTAATTTACCTTGCATGATCACCCTTAGCTTCACTTACCCCAAGCTAACATCATAGTATTATTTAGATTCATCAAGTACAAATAATGTATTGTCCTTATGTCCATGAGCCAGCATTCCAATAATAGCATGTAATAGCAAATAAGCACATAAGCACATTATGTCTAATGATAACTGCATATTCGTCACATTTTCAGAATTTCAGTCATAACCATGATAGGGTCGGATTCAATATCAGAGATCGACGCTACACGTGATCACCGAAGTTCCCTAATAATATGATGTTGTACAAGCGTCTAGTTTGTACTTTTCCTTTTCAGTAGTTTGTACAAAAGCTGAAGAGTTTGTTCTTCAGTTGTTATAGTTTCAGTAGTTTGTAAACGACTGGAGAGTTTGTTCTTCAGTCGTTGTACCTTTTCAGTACTTGTAACAGTTAGAATACTTAACATTTTTGTAAGAGGATGTCAGCTGTTTGACATCTAGTATCAAAGTATCCCATGGAGAAAGACTAAGAGTATTAATGTCTTTCTCAGGAGGTTCAGATAATACGTGTATATGTATAAAGTCAAGTATGTAGGAACATACTTGTATATTATTAGGTATATAGGAATATACCTGTATATTAAATTCATAGACTTAATATACTTGACCCATTTACCTTGTATTGACCATAGTTTATCACTCATCCCAGAAATCCCCAGGTAGCGTAACGGGTCTCGCAATGAGATTTATACGAATACGCTTGCCTTAGCCCGAAGGCTTTTTGCCAGGAAATCCAGAATACAGGTGTCTATGTGTCACACAAATCATGCAAGACATTTAGGTAAAATCAAATGCACATAATTCCTAGCATACATTCTATATGAAGGTTCTTAGGTTATAGTCTAGGTCGAATTCTCCACCTAATTCTCTATAACCAAGGCTCTGATACCAATCTGTCACACCCTCACTTAGAGCGGAAACACGAGGATGCGACGGACGGGATCGTCATAACACTTGGTATAAATACAGAGATATAATACATGCAAACTTCTCGTGTCATGACGTCCCCCGACACAATGGTGACTTGTGTCGTGGTTAGTCAGTTCCACGACTATCATAGTCTTATTGATTCTAAATTTAAATACACAATGTTCAAATATGGAAACAAACGACAAATATTACATATGCAAATCTATTGAAATCCTGAGGTCTCTGCTAAGGCATCTGCACTAGCTATCCTCTTTGATTATGTTCACCTGAAAAGATATGCTCAAAAATGTCAACACATAATGTTGGTGAGTTCCGCAGGTTTAAATTTAAAACATTTGATGCTGTATAGAATTTGATATGGAATCATACTGCAAGCACAAACCACATAACATGTGTTTAAAGACAACCAAACCTAATGACGTTATGCATATAAATCTGACTGAATATATTCACCCTTGGCCGGATTGCTGGCAGCTGTGTTGGTAACTCGCAAGTTAACCAATCGTCAAAGGGTGGGGGTGTCAACCCAGTAGTACTACCAATACCTAACCGTTGGTTCCCAAACCCGGGAATTAATGGTTGTATGAGTGTTCCCAAAAATAACACCATGTATGCATGCAAAACAGTATCACGTTGATTTCAAGTATGAAAACAGAATATACAATGTACAGCATTGAAAATGGGTGAGCATACTTTTCCCCCATTGATTGCAAACATTGAAAACTTGTATAAACATAAAAAAGGGGCCACGAAACTCACCTTGAATTGATCTAACGCACAAAGACTTCACAGAATCAAGCAATGCACGATCAATCACGATCAATACCTATTATTGATTATAACTAAACCTTTAAAACATATTGAACGCGAATGGATATATTTGATTGGATTCGAGTCGGTTCGGTTTGATGTCCACAATTAATTATATATATTTGAGTTTGATTTTATACCTAATGATATTAGGATTTAAATGGAATTGTGGGATTTTGGACAAATAATAAAATTATTTGTATTTTTGATTTATTCGAAAGAAGTATATGCATGTATTCTTTGTATAATTCAATAATAATTTATTAATTAAACTATAAAAATATAGCCTATAATTTAAATTCGTAAATAATTTGTGAAATTATATTATGTGTAATTTTCTATAATTTTTGTGATTATTTCGTAATTAAACACGATTTAGAGTTCATTTTTATAAAAATTAATTATTTATATTATTTATCAATAATATTTTGTAAAGATTTTTAAGGTTTTTAAATTAAATAAATTTACAGAAATAATTTTGTGAGTTTTAAAATTACAGGAAGTTTAAAATTTATTTTTTAATTTTTAAAAATTTTTGTATAATTTTTAGAAGCTCCAAAGGCTTCAAAAAAATAAATGCAGTGGCCCGGGGTCGAACCCGGGACCTCACTGTCAGAATACACACCCCTAACCAGTAAACCAAAGGCCTTAGCCGCGTCTAAACCCAGCCCCATTTGTTTTTAAACAGCCTCCCCAGTTTCTCCCACTTTCTCGATAAACCCTAGTTTGATTTACCCGAAATTGGACACGAATTCGATTCTGATTAATGAAATAAACATGGGGCTTTGATTCCCCATGTGTAAAAGAGTATGTGAGTAGGTTTAATTTACCTGATTTAGTTTGAATGGATGATAGATCAGATAAGAACAAGCCGCGGGCTAGCTTGAATTCGAGTGATGATCAAACACTGATGGAAATTCAATTACTTGCACAGAAAGCTTCGAATGAGGCTTATGATCAAAAGCCCTATGTTATTCGCGAGTTATAAGGCTCGTAGGTGGGTGTTCGATAGAGTTGCAGGTTCGAACAGAGGATTTGGTCAAATTGGTTTAATTTTGTGTGATTTGATGAAATGTCAGTATCATTAGATTCACAATGAGTTAAGGTTCGATTTAACGGTATTATTTTGATTAAAGTGGTGTGTGAGTGGGTTATTTAGCCGTTTGAAACGGTCAGGAAAAGTGGTAAGGATTATAACCGTTATTTTGACCGTTTCTACGCGTTTTGGAGGTGTATGGGGTTCGAATCTTGTTCACGAGGTGATTATGTGTAATTCGGGCTGTTAAAATCGGGTTTTAGGTGGTTTTTGGTGCTTGCCGGCGGTTGGCCGAAGCCGGCGCCGGAAAAACGGGGAATGGGCGGGGTTGGTTTTGAAACTTTGGGAATTTACGTTTTTGGTCCCTGCGGTTTAATATTTATCATTTCATGTTTTAAAATCCCTATTAAAGTTTCAAAAATTACACAAACCCCCCCTGAATTTTCTTATTATTATTATTATTACTATTATTGTTATTATTTTTATTATTATTATTATTGTGATTATCATTATTATTATTTTTATTATTATAATTATTATTATTATTTTTATAATTATTATTATTATTTTTATAATTATTAGAATTAGTACGCATTAAAATTTTAATAGTTTATAAAAATACGGGATGTTACACTCCATGGGATACTTTTATCCTAAGAACGTTACGCTTGTATGCGCACAACATCATATTATTAGGGAACTTCGGTGATCACGCGTAGCGTCAATCTCGGATATTGAATCCGACCCTATCATGGTTATGACCGAAATGCTGAAAGTATGACGGATATGCAGTTATCATTAGACTTAATGTGCTTATATGCTTATTGGCTATTACATGCTATTATTGGAATACTGGCTCATGGACATAAGGACATTACATTATTTGTGCTTGATGAATCTAAATAATACTATGATGTTAACTTGGGGTAAGTGAAGCTAAGGATGATCATGCAAGGTAAATTACCATTGCGGGTGCACACGTAATTGCAATTCACCATGCATGAAAAGTCTGGCTAATCTTACCATGAGGTAACGATCATGAGTATCACAAGTTTCTATTCTATACACTAGGGTGCTAGGGTCATAATTCTAGTAAGTCCTTGTTGAAGGCAATCAAACATTATAAGTCCTTGTTGAAGGCAATCAAACAATATAAGTCCTTGTTGAAGGCAATCAAACATTATAAGTCCTTGTTAAAGGCAATCAAACATTATCAACATTTACTTAAGTCCTGTCCTACTAAGAGCCTTCATGTTAAGTGATGCTAAGGATAAACGGATGTCACGTAACTGGTTTAGGCATCGTTCCAGGCATACCACGGATATGGTGGGAACGCTGCGGGGAACCCTATATATAAGCATCCTTGGTATACCAAGAATGTGTTTAAACTGGGCTATGTGATGATCCCGATTGACTGAGGCATGGATTGGTTTGGTTCTAACCTATACCTATACGCTTTGTGGATCTTGCTACGTCACATTAAACTATTTACACTTTGGAAATGTTTTCTCTACAGTCATCAATTCCCGTGTGGAACCGATGTATAGGTTTGTCTGTAGCCATTTATATACTGGTAAAAACGCCTATACATAAGTTGTGGTAGCTCACATCAAACTTATATTACGTTATTCTTTAGAATGATGCTAAGGAAAATTAAGATGTTATGTAACTAGTTTAAGTATATTTCAAAGTATATCGTGGATGTGGTGGGAACGCTGCGGGGAACCCTATATATAAACATCACCGGTATACTAAGAATGTGCTTAAACTAGGCTACATAATGATCTTGATGGACCGAAGCATGGATTATTGAAACTTGATGAGTGGAATCATATGTGATTCTTTTTATACTTTGATTCCTATCAAAGCACACCCAAATCTTAAATCATAGTCAAGGTATTGTGTGTCTAAATCAAATAATTTTCAAAATGAGCTTTGAATCGTTATTCATGGTTTTCAAAATCTCGTCAAAGTCTGTGCCTCACCACCCAGTACATGCAAGGTTGGAAGAGTGGGATGAGTATCTGCTTATCGGAACGCATGTCTTCAACAAAGTTGTGGCTGACTTAATGCTGTGATTAGTCGACGTACTCACTTTGATTTACGAATCAAACGATTACACTCGGAACATCTCATTGTTGTTATGCCAAATCCCTGATTGTCATTTCATGCTGTATAGCTCATGTTACCCCAAATCTCATAAAATATCTTAATGATATTTCAGGATGTCTTCTATCAGCCCTTCTATTACTTCTTCTGAAAACGAATCGAAGCCTGAAAAGATTCTCTTAGCATATCTACTGCAAACATCTTCTAATACAAAATCTAACCCTGAGGAGGTGATGCTTGATGCACCAGACTCGTTTGAAGAGGAAGAACCCATAGACCCCGTTGTGCTCACTCTACCTGCTGTCGCCACTACACCGATTAATCCTGTGGAACCTAACCCTGCTGCACCTGTAGTTCCTATAGCATCTACAGTTGTAAAGAATGCCCCCGAGGCAAGACCCCAACAAGTGAACAACGGAGGAGCTGTGAGACGGACGGCTCGAATTAGAGGGTTCCCGGCAAACCGGATTAAGATCTGGCCGCCCGCCGACGAGACCAACTTAGGGGGCAACTATCCCGACCTACCCCCGAGTCTCTCTAGTTCCTCTAGCAGTGATGACGACCAGGACTGACGTCACACGGGCACTGATGGAGAAATAACGACTAGAAAAAGTCATCTCTAGTTACTTCGTGCTTTATGTTTAGACCCATCTAGACTATGAGTATTTGCTTATTTGGGGTGTTACTTGGGTATTTGAACGTACTTGAAACCTTGGGATCTATAATGATAAAATGTATATTATTATTTTTGCCTTGTCGTTGAGGTACTATCCTGAGAAGTCCATATATTCCCTTCGATTATGAATCGAATGTTCACATCTCATTGTGATGTCGAATCATTTCTTGTCCTTGATTTCGTCTTTTTGATTTAAATTATTCAAAATTTGAACACCATCATAACAAATTCTGCTATCTCGAACTTCGATCCTAGCTTGTAATCATGATTTTTCCTTCGTTTCACTGATATAACTTGAAATTTTCCGAATTCCTAATTGATATTAATCTTCCTTTCGTCGTCAAGTCAAACTTCATACTACTTGCACCGTGGGAAATACAAGAGTTTGCAAGTCAACCTATGACTAAAAACACTCGTATCTCCTAAATGATTCTATCTCATCAAAGCAGGGGAGATTCCCTTACTTTGATGAATCTCTATTTCGATAAATGGTATCCCATTTGTTTGTTTTGTGAAATTTCATCCTCTGGATTAGGATAACTTCCGTATTTTGAGGATTGACTTCAATTATTCTCATTGGAACTTACATTTCACAAATGACATAACCTCACCAAAAATTGAATCGAAACCCGTATTTTGGTGACAAATGTCAACCTTCGATTGTTTTTTTGTTATTATTAAGATAGGCATGAATTCCATACCTTGATGACTAATCTCAATTCTTGATCTCCAACTTACCATGGTTGTAATCAAGTAACGAGAAGGATGAAGTAACTTGAAGGGTGAACCAATGTTCGTAATTCGACCTATCAAGCCAAAGCATGATCTCTAAACCTGAAAGGAGACCCGATCGTATTAAGTTGATTTTGATTCCAAGTTTGGAGCACTTAAACTTCTTAAATCAATTTCCCTCCCTTATCCTCATATTTTGACCTAGCTATAAGGAAACATTTATTCCTTATCTATCGACTTTCATTTGAAGTTATCATTAAAACGTGATTGTGCGATGGTAGTCTTCCTAAACAATCCCTCTGTTGAAGATATTATCAACCTATGAACATGACCTTCTAATCACATAAATGTTCTCAGCTGAACTCATGATTTGTTGAACTGCGTATGTAAACAGATATTGCTACCTTGCAAAACATGTTTACAAATACTTTTCCTATTGTTTGCGTCACTTCTAGATTTGCTTTTGAATCCTTAACCTTGAAAATCATTAAAATTCTATCTTGGATTTGAACAACAAGACTTTAAAAGAGAAGTTCTGGAGAGAGTTACCAGCAAAGATAGGAATTACTTTTGAGACTGAGTTATTTGGAGCCAAAACATTCTTAATATATGTTGAACCCGTGTTCAACAAAGATGGAAAGGAAATTGGTGTTAATTACATAGGCATGAAAATCACTGATCAGGTGAAAAAGAGAGAAAAGATGGCAAAACTAAGGGAAGAGTTCAGATTGACATACATTATCAAGATTCTATACAAGTGAAGCGAAGCCGGATACCTATTGTCAAAGTCCGCTGGGAATCTAAACGTGGCCCAGAGTTCACCTGGGAACGTGAGGACCAAATAAAATCTCAATATCCTCATCTTTTCGTTTCACCCTCCTTGTGATTAAAATTTCGGGACGAAATTTCCTAAAGCAGGGGAGATTGTAACATCCCGTACTTTTATAAACAATTAAATTCAATACGTTCCAATAATTACAAAAATAATAATAATAATAATAAAAATAATAATAATAATAATAATAATATAATAATAATAATAATAAAATAATAATAAATAATAATAATAATAATAATAATAATAATAATAATAATAATAATAATAATAATAATAATAATAGTCCAGAGGGCTGTTGGACAATTTTTAAAACTTCAAAAACAAATTCATAACATAAAATAATAATAATAGAAGTCGAGGGGTTAATTCTGTAATTTTCGAATTTACAAAACCTACCCCGCCCAACCCCCGTAATTCCGGCCACCGGTCCGGCTAACTCCGGCGGCCCTCCGGCGAAGCCGAAACCCTCGAAATACTCGGTTTTAAACACCGAAAATTATACCAAATCGCTCGAGGATAAAATTCGAACCTAACACACACGTTTAATCATTCAAATTACAGCTTCTAGAACCAATAATCGACCCCTTTCACTTTCGGCCGAAGTGCGGCACTACAACGAGCACTAAACACTAAAATAAACAAAAGAAAACGCATATTCTTGATCATTTTATCGTTTCTGATCATCCACTGAAATCAAATTGCATATAAAGCCCACATAAACATCGAATTTTATCACTCACTTAGTCGCGACCTGCAACTAATCGAACTCCCACTCAGACACATTCTAAACCCAAATTGTTAGAGGGCTTCTGCTCACTAATACCATTGGAAACTTCCTGTGAAATTAATTTGATTAACATCAACAATTTCACATCAAACTGATTCAAGCTTCGGTCGAAGCTGTTCTACATTTGTTCTTAACTTCATTCGAATCCAAACAGGTAATTGAACATACCTATATACTCGATTTTACATAGGGATTAAAAGCCCTAACATTAATTTTATTATTAACATCGATTTTTCTTCAATTTGGATCAAATCGAATTAGTGCTCATACGGGTTTGGGGGAAATGGGTGAAAGCTGTTTAAAACGTAATGGAACTAATTCATAACGCGACTTAGAGCCTTGGTTCACTGGTTTGGTGTGTGTGTGCAGGTGAGAGGTCCCGGGTTCGACCCCGGGCAACCTCTTTTATTTTTTAAAGCTTTTTAACCATTTTAAAAATATACAAAAATTCTTAAAAGTTATAAAAATAAATATTATAAATTTCCCATATTTTAAATCCTACATAATTATTTTTTGTAAATTTCTTTTATTTAAAAACCTTAATAAATTTTTATAAAATATTATTTATAAACATTAAAAAATACTTATTCTTATAAAATGGATTCTAAACCGTGTATAACTATGAAATAATCATGAAAATCATAGAAATAAATTATTTATAAATATTATAAATAATTATTTTTATAAAAATGGACACTATATTATCTTTGAATATAAACTAATATATTTTATCAATTCACAAATTATTTACAAATGAAATTGTAGGTTATTTCTTATAAAATATATTTTAACTAATAATAAAGATTAATATCTTATTATTGATCGAAATACTATTTGTAATTATTCTTAGATAATTATAAATTACGTAATTGAACCACATTATTGTTATATTTAATATCATTCCAAAATATTTAAAAATACTTATAAAATCCTTCTAATGGAATCAAAATATAAATAATTATTTGGTAAATTTAATACCTAATGATAATTACTTATTAATACATATATAATCTTATAAAAACCTTGTAACATATGTACATCTAATTGTGTGTATGTCACGTGTTAAACCAAACCAACCCGAATCTTACAAAATATATTTATTCGCAATAAACACATTTTAAAGACTTAGTTACAATTAATAATATGTATTGATCGTGTTTGATCGTGCATTGCCTAATTCTTTGAAGTTCTTGTTCATATACATTACATCAATTCAAGGTGAGTTTCGTGGCCCCTTTTTATGTTTATACAAGTTTTTACTGTTTTCAATCAATGGGGGAAAAGTATGCTCACCCGTTTTCAATGCTGTACACTGTATATTCTGTTTTCATACTTGGAATCAATGTGATACTGTTTTGCACGCATACATGGTGTTATTCTATGATTCTTACAACCATTAACTCCGGGTTAGGAACCAACGGATAGGTATTGGTAGTACTACTGGGTTGACACCCCCACCCTTCGACGATTGGTTAACTTGCGAGTTACCAACATAGCTGCCAGCAATCCGGCCAAGGGTGAATATATTCGTCGAACTTATATGCATAAACGTCATAGGGTTTGGTTGTAAAACACATGTTATGTGGTTTGTGCTTACAGTATGATTCCATATCAAATTCTATACAACATCAATTACATGTTTTCAATTTAAACCTGCGGAACTCACCAACATTATGTGTTGACATTTTTGAGCATATCTTTTCAGGTGAACATAATCAAAGAGGATAGCTAGAGTTGATGCCTTAGCCAAGACCCTCAGGATTTCAATAAGTTTTGCATTAGTCATGTATATCATTTGTTTCATTTGTGAACTGTGTGTAATTCAAATTTGGAATTAATAAGACTATGATAGTTGTGGAACTGACTAACCACGACACAAGTCACCATTGTATCGGGTGACGTCATGACACGAGGATTTTGCATATAACATGTCTCTTTAATTATACCAAGTGTTATGACGATCCCGTCCGTCGCATCCTCGTGTTTCCGCTATAAGCGAGGGTGTGACAAAATGAAAACCACTATTATAATAGAAACCATGAAAACCAAGTTTAACCAATCATATATTTTTGTTATTATTATCATTTTCGTTTAAAAGAAAGGGTGGTTTTGTAAATTTAATTATAATCTAATTATGGTATTTTCTAATCTTTTGACTAAATTCCATATTATTCTCATTGCAATTTTAAAATTAGTTTAACTAAATTATTTTATTTGAATGAGAATTTAATTCAAATAAGAAAATTTCATCCAATATTTTTATTAATAATCCTATTAATTGAATGACAATAATTGCACTTCATATCCCCGTATCATCTTTCATTTATTTTTTTGTTCTTCTTCAACTTATGGTACTTCAGTAATTTTTTTTTATTTGATTCCTTTTGAAATCTTTAAATCCCCCTCTATTCATCCTTTTTTGATTTACAATACTTAAGAATGAGCACACAAACCTCTATTTAGAAGGGTATCAAAAAAGACATCATCGGTGCGTTTCTTTCTATCTTTTAGCTGTTGCTACTCCTTTTTGTTAATCTGAATAAAAGGATGATGATTTGAATTTATGTATATATATATATACATATATACATATATATATATATATATGCAACTTGAATTTATGTTCGTATACGTAACTGGGTTTATCTAATTTTTCTTGATTTTGGGTTTGTAATCGAAGTTACGTATATGTAAGTGGGTCACCGAATGAAAGAACAACAACGACCGGCAAAATGACGAGGTACGTATACGTAATCCATAGTATCTACTAAATATTAATTTAAATTACTGATTACATATATGTATATGTATGCTTCACCAATTATAAATCAAAATGTATCCGGAGTAGTTCCTTACGCATATGTATCAGTGCTGCTGCTGCCGCTGTGTGTGTGTGTCTATATATAGATTATAATATTTGTTTCTGTTATATGTATTAAGCAATCATAAATAAGACTTTTTGTTGTTGTTGTTGTTGTTATATAATAAAATCCTAGTTAGTAATACATTTATATATACATTATTAATACCTATATTTTGGCTAAAGAAACAAATACTCATGTTCTTATTGACTATATGTTTATCTTTTTACAGTGATTTGAAAGTGAGGATGATGAACTCGAAAGGAAGTTGATGACGAACTTGGTGATGATAATGATGATGATGATGAACTCGTAACATTACTGTTACAAATACGAAACACTAGTGTTACATATACGAAACTCTATTTGTGTATTTAATTTCTTGTTATATTTGGTAACATATCACTTGTTACTACATATAGGAAATAATATTTATTAAATGTCGCTTAATGTTTTGGTGATATTTTACTTTGTAACCCGGTTTCATATGTAACCATGTCTTCATATGAATTTTTTAGTTCAATAGAGTGCTTTGTACTTGTTATATGTGTTATACTTACATATACATAACTTGAAACAACTATATATATGTAACAAGATTTTTCAATACGATTTATATTGTAAGAGGATTGAAATTCATTTTGGTGGTGAAACTGAAGTTTGATTGGATTATGTATACGTAAACAGTTTTCATATACATAACACACTCATACATATACGTGACATAAGTTACATACTGGTAAGAGGATTTGAAATTCGTTTTGGTAGTGGAACTAAAGTTTGATTGGATTACATATACGTAACACAATTTTCATATACATAACACACTCATACATATACGTACTTTTGTCTAGTATAAAAATAAAAATAGAAAACAATTAGTATTATTTTTGTAAATAAGTTTTTGTGTGACTAAATAACATACATGAGAGAGAAAAGAGTAATTTTAGAAAGTTTTGTTTGATAGTGGGTTATTCCAAATTTAAAACAATATTCTTTACCTATTTTCCCCTTAATGACTAATATGTCACACCCTCGCTTATAGCGGAAACACGAGGATGCGACGGACGGGATCGTCATAACACATGGTATAATTACAGAGACATTATATATGCAAATCCTCGTGTCATGATGTCGCCCGACACAATGGTGACTTGTGTCGTGGTTAGTCAGTTCCACGACTATCATAGTCTTATTGATTATATAATCCAAGATACACAATGTTCAAATATGAAAAAAAATGACAAGCAATACATATGCAAATCTATTGAAATCCTGAGGGTCTCTGCTAAGGCATCTGCTCTAGCTATCCTCTTTGATTATGTTCACCTGAAAAGATATGCTCAAAAATGTCAACACATAATATTGGTGAGTTCTGCAGGTTTAAATTGAAAACATGTAATTGATGCTGTATAGAATTTGATATGGAATCATACTGCAAGCACAAACCATATAACATGTGTTTTAGACAACCAAACCTAATGACGTTATGCATATAAATTTGCCGGAATATATTCACCCTTGGCCTGATTGCTGGCAGCTGCGTTGGTAACTCGTAAGTTAACCAATCGTCGAAGGGTGGGGGTGTCAACCCAGTAGTACTACCAATACCTAACCGTTGGTTCCCAAACCCGAGAATTAATGGTTGTAAGAATCATAGAATAACACCATGTATGCATGCAAAACAGTATTACATTGATTCCAAGTATAGAATATAGAATGTACAGCATTGAAAACGGGTGAGCATACTTTTCCCCCATAGATTGAAAACATTGAAAACTTGTATAAGCATAAAAAGGGCCCACGAAATTCACCTTGAATTGATGTAATGCACAAAGACTTCACAGAATAGCAATGCACGATCAAACACGATCAATACCTATGTAATAATTGTATTTAAGTCTTTAATACGTATTCGATGCGAATAGATATATTTGATTGGATTTGGGTTGGTTTAGTTTGACGCATACAATTTGTTATATATATTTGAGTTTAATTATAAATTTATTGATTTTTATATTAAATTTAATTAATTTAAAGTATATTTTATAACTTGTAGTTATATTGGTAAATAATTCGTGAAATTTGTAAGTTGTACAATTTCTAAAATTTTCCATGGTTATTTTATAATTAATTACGATATAATGCCTATTTTTATAAAAATGATTATTTATATTATTTATAAATATTATTTTATAAAGATTTTTAAGGTTTTTAAACAAAATAAATTTTCAGAAATTCATGTTGTAACATTTTAAATAAGTAAAGTTTATAAAATTTATTTTTAGGATTTTTAGATTTTTTTATATAATTTTTAGAGGCTAAAAAGGCTTTAAAAAAATAATGCAGTGGCCCGGGTCGAACCCGGGACCTGTCGGATGGGATGGAGCATGGGAACCGGTGAACCAAAGGCCGTGGCCGCGACATAACCCGGCTCCGTTTGTTTTTAAACTGTTTCCGCAGCTTACCCCCAAATCCCCGAATAACCCTAATTCGTTTTCTCCCAAATTGAACACAAACTCAATACTGTTAACGACCAAATTCATGGGGCTTTTGTTCCCTATGATCAAACGAGTAGATTGATATGTTTTATTACCTGTTTGGTTTCGAAATTGTAGATGAATACTTCGATGAACAGCCGCGACTAGGTCGAAATCGATTCGAGATGAGATGGTTTATAATAATCAAATTAAACTGGTGGGCAGCTTCTAATGATGCTTAGGACCGAAAGCCCTCTGTTAAATTGAATGTATATGGGTCCGGATTTGGGTTTTGGTAGAGTTGCAGGTCGAAGATGAAGATGGTGACCGATTTCGATGTTTGTGTGTGTTTCGTCTGTAATTGCAGTTTGTATTTTATTTGTAGGTTGTTAAAGTTCGAGGTGATTGCTTTAATTTGATTATATTAGTGGTTTAGTGGGTGTTCTAGCCGTTGAACGTTCGGGTGATAAAGTGGAAAAGGTTTTAGCCGTTTAATCGACCGTTAAACGCGTTTTAGCAGTGCTTAGGGTTCGAATCTTGTTCATGAAACGATTCTATGTAATTTGGGCTATTAAAATCGGGTTTTTAATGGGTTTTATCGGTCGCCGGCGTTTAGCCGAAGTTTGGCCGGAATCACGGGGGGCGGGGTTGGGTTTTTGAAAAATTACACAAATGGTCCCTCGGGTTTAGGTTGTTGTTATTTTATGTTGAAAACTTCTTTTGAAGTTTCAGAAATATCAAGACACCCCCTGGACTTATTAGCATTATTATTTTTATCATTATTATTATTATTATTATTATTATTATTATTATTATTATTATTATATTATTATTATTATTATTATGGTTATTATGGTTATTATTATTATTGTTCACACGGACATGTATACGAGAGTTTTAACTAAAACGATATATATATATATATATATATATATATATATATATATATATATATATATATATATATATATATATACATAAAAATAATAAATACATATGGTTAATTAACACACATGGAACATGTACACGAAGATAATTCGGTTATCACGATAAATAGATTATGAACATACGTGAGGCTAGTTTAATACACATGATGAGTTAACGAGCTTATTGCCGATTTGACGGTCTATTGGTGACAGATGCTACACACCAACACATTCACCACATGATCTTCAACAAGAAGAATCTTAGGTTTCCTTTCTGATTTGGGAATATCTTGAATGTTTCTAAAACTTTGTTCATTAAATCCATCTGTATCATCTGAATTGTCACACTAATGTGCCAGTAATCCACAATGTTCTTCGCTTGATATTGTGAGGTGTCACAGTATCCCCCAGTTGAGGGAATGTCGTCCCGAAATTCAACTGGTGCTAGGTCCAAGAGTGTCATCCTTGAATAGATGAGGATATTTGAGTCTCATCTGAACCTCACGTTCCCATGTAAACTCTGGACCTCGTTTGGAATTCCATCTCACACGAACAATAGGTATCTTACTGCGTCTCAACTTCTTGACCTTTTGGTCCATGATCTCAATAGGTTCCTCCACAAAGTGGAGACTTTGATCAATCTTGATATCCTCAATAGGCACGTGAAGTGATTCATCAGCTAAACACTTCTTGAGATTCGATACATGTAAAGTGTCATGCACACTGCCAAGTTCTTGTGGCAACCTTAATTGATATGCCACAGGACCGATCCTCTCTGTGACCTCAAATGGTTCAATGTATCTCGGCGCTAACTTCCCCTTCTTTCCAAAACGAACGATCCCCTTCCAAGGAGATACCTTAAGTAATACTCGATCACCAACGTTAAACTCTAACGGCTTCCGACGGTTATCGACATAGCTCTTTTGGCGATCTCTAGCAGCTTTAAGTCTGTCTTTGATTAGAAAGCTCTTATCAGTTGTTTCTTGTATGATTTCGGGACCTGTTAGTTGACTCTCGCCAATCTCGGCCATACATACAGGTGATCTACATTTTCGGCCATACAACGCTTCGAATGGTGCACACCCAATACTAGTATGGTAGCTGTTATTGTAGGAAAATTCAATCAACGGTAGATGAGTATCCCAACTGCCACCAAAATCAATAACACATGCATGTAGCATGTCCTCAAGCGTCTGTATTGTGCGTTCACTTTGGCCGTCTGTCTGGGGGTGATAGGCTGTACTCATGTCTAATCGAGTGCCCATCGCTTTCTGCAACGTCCGCCAAAAGCGTGAAGTAAATCGACTATCTCGGTCAGATATGATTGACACCGGCACTCCATGCCGTGTCACAACCTCTTTGATGTACAATCTTGCCAACTTATCCATTTTATAGTCTTCTCGGATAGGCAAGAAATGAGCGGATTTAGTCAGTCGATCCACTACGACCCATATCGAGTCGTGCCCGCTTCGGTGTTTTCAGGAGTTTGGTAATGAAATCCATGGTGATGTTCTCCCATTTCCACTCGGGAATTTCAGATTGTTGCAATAATCCCGATGGTTTCTGGTGTTCAGCTTTAACCTAGGAACACGTCAAGCATTTGCTCACATATAGAGCAATGTCTTTCTTCATACCCGGCCACCAGTACAGATCCTTCAGATCGTGGTACATCTTGTCTGTACCGGGATGAACAGAATATCGAGTCTTGTGTGCTTCATCCAAAACTAGTGTACGTACACCTCCCCATTTGGGAACCCATATGCGATCAATGAAATAATGTACGCCGTCATCCTTGCGATTCATTTGTTTATCCAACCCTCGGAATTCTTCTCCCGCAAGGTTTTATTCTTTTAGAGCCTCACTTTGCGCACTTTGAATTTGAGTTTTCAAGCTCGTTTGAATAGTCAAACCTAAGGCCCGAACACGTAGTGGTTTTACGCGTTCTTTACGGCTGAGGGCATCAGCCACCACATTTGCTTTCCCCGGATGATATCGGATTTCGCAATCGTAGTCACTAAGTAGTTCTACCCAACGTCGTTGTCGCATGTTGAGCTCTTTCTGATTCAGGATGTGTTGAAGGCTCTTATGATCGGTATAGATGATGCATTTGGTTCCATACAGATAGTGCCTCCATATCTTAAGTGCAAAAACTACAGCGCCCAACTCCAAATCGTGAGTTGTGTAGTTCTTTTCATGCACCTTTAGTTGTCGTGAGGCGTATGCAATCACCTTGTCTCTTTGCATTAACACACATCCTAATCCCTGATGCGAAGCATCGCAATACACCACGAAGTCATCATTTCCATCCGGAAGGGACAGTATGGGAGCATTGCACACTTTTCCTTTAACGTTTGGAAAACTTGTTCTTATGCATGTCCCCAATCAAACTTCTTATCCTTCTGGGTTAGCATGGTCAACGGTTATGCGATTTTTGAAAAGTTCGCAATAAACCGTCGATAATATCCGGCCAATCCTAAGAATTGTCAGATTTCTGATGGTGTTTGGGGTGTATCCCATTTCTTCACCGCTTCGATCTTGCCGGGGTCTACATGGATTCCATCTTTATTAACCATATGGCCCAAAAATTTCACTTCTTGAAGCCAGAATTCACACTTCGAGAATTTGGCGAAAAGCTTCTCTCCCCGCAACAATTCTACAATTGCTCGAAGGTGTTTCTCGTGGTCCTCTTTCGAACGAGAATAGATAAGTATATCGTCTATGAACACGATTACGAACTTATCTAAGTATGGTTTGCATACTCGATTCATCAAATCCATGAACACAGCTGGTGCATTAGTCAGCCCGAACGACATGACTAAGAACTCGTAATGCCCGTAACGAGTCCTGAATGCTGTTTTCGGTATGTCATCCTCAAAAACTCTCAGTTGATGATATCCATAACGAAGATCAATCTTGGAGAAATACAAAGCTCCTTGTAATTGATCAAACAAATCATCAATTCTGGGAAGAGGGTATCGGTTTTTCACAGTCAACTTGTTCAACTCGCGATAATCGATACACATACGAAATGACCCGTCTTTCTTCTTGACAAATAGAACCGGTGCTCCCCATGGTGAATGACTCGGTCGAATGAATCCCTTCTCCAATAGCTCTTGTAGTTGGCTAGATAATTCTTGCATCTCCGATGGTGCTAATCGATATGGTGCTTTTGCTACCGGCGTAGCTCCGGGAACCAACTCGATGTGAAATTCTACCTGGCGTATAGGAGGTAAACCCGACAAATCATCAGGAAATACTTTCGAATAATCTCGCACCACAGGAATATCTGCCAACTTGATGCCTTCTTCCTTCTTTTCTTCAACATGAGCCAGGAGTGCGTAGCACTGCTTCCGTAGGCATCGACGCGTCTTCATGCAAGAAATAAGCTTCAGAGTTCTTCCTGGTCATTCTCCTTGAATCTTGAGTACCTCCCCATTAGGCATTAGAATTCGTACTACTTTCTCCCGACAAACGATCTCGGCTCCATGCTTCGACAACCAATCCATTCCCACAATCACATCGAAACTCCCTAGCTCGAAAGGTATTAAATCTATGTCGAAGGCATGGTCTTCTAATATTATGAAGCACTGTCTAATGATCTTATCTGCTTGTACGAATCTACCGTTGGCCATTTCTACAGAAAAGCTAGTTTCTAGCCTACTCGGTTTCAAGTCAATCATGTGTGCAAAATTAGAAGATATGAAGCTATTATCTGCTCCCGTATCAAACAATATAGAGGCAAAGTGGTCGTTGAAAAGGTACGTACCCGTGATGACATTGGGATCCTGACGGGCATCATTGGCTCCAATGACAAAGGCACGTCCTCTTGCAGCATTTCTTTGATTTCCCTGGGCCGGATTACCAACTATAGCCTGCAATTGCTGCTGGTTATTGCCTTGTTGACCGGGTGCTCTGTTTAGTCGGGGACACTTGTTTCGGAAGTGATTGAGACCTCCGCATTCATAGCATGCCCTGGCATTCCCGGCGGGGTTAACCGCATTGATGGGCGCTACCAGGTTTGGCGCAATCCTACAATCCTTCGCCCAATGACCCAAGCGTCTACAGTTTGTGCATTCCCGACACGGCCTTGCTGGGGAATGGTGCCAATTACACTTGTTGCACTTGGGGTGCGGTCCAGTGTAATCCTTCTTTTCTTGGGTTACAGCCACAAAACTTCGGGCTGATTTAGCCTTCTTATCGGATCTTCCAGCGTTAGACCCGAACTCTTTTCTCTTCTCGGTTCCCTTCCCCAGTAATCCGGTTCTCACTATTTCGCCAGTAAGAGCGCCAGCCTTCAAAATTGCGCTCTGGATTGTAGGAGGAGCAGCTGCTGTCACCAGTGCTCAAATTTGAGGCGCAAGTTCCCAAATATATCTCTCGATCCTCTTGGATTCCGGTGTGACTAAATGCGGAACCAATCTTGCCAATTCATGAAATCGATCGGTGTATGCTGCGTGCCCAGCCCCCACCATTGCGTGATTCCAGAATTCATGTTCGAGTTTCTGCATTTCATTAAGAGGACAATATTCCTCAGAAATTAATGCCTTAAACTCATCCCAGGTCATCTGCATTGCAGTCTCCCTTCCTCTTGCCTGAACCTGGGTGTTCCACCAGGTTAATGCCTTGCCTTGCAGTGAGCAGGTGGCATATTTGATCCGTTGACTATCGATGCATTCACTAATGTCGATTACTGCCTCCATCTTCTCGATCCATCTGGTCAAGGCTATCGCTCCGCCTTTCCCATCGAATTGGTGGGGTTTGCAAGCCACAAACTCTTTATATGTGCATCCACGTTTGGTATGGTTGACACTAGTTTCGTTTCCATTTGTTCCACCAATGCCAATATCATCCACTACCCCTTGGTTATGTTGGCCATTGGTGTTATGATCCCCGTGGAGAGGATGATTCAGCAGGGTGTTGCTTTTGCGTCACAATGGTAGGAACCAATGCAGCTAGCTGCTGAGCAATCATAGCAGCTATATCAGAATTACCAGTTTCCTGATTATTGTCGGCTGGAGCACCACCAGTTCTTGATGGTCTACCCCTTCTCCTATTTTGTGGGGCTTCAGCTTCTTGGTTGGTTTTGCGTGTGACTCTTTTAGGCGCCATCTTCTAACTACAGAAAGATGGAAACTTTAGTCACTGCATGATTTCACTCATTAATTCATAATAGCCTATGCTTTGGTCCATCAAGATCTTTATGTAGCTCAGATTAAGCACATTCTTAGTATACCGGTGATGCTTATATATAGGGTTCCCCGCAGCGTTCCCACCACATCCACAATATACCTTGAATAATACTTAAACTAGTTACATAACATCTTAATTTTCCTTAGCATCTACTCAAATAATAACGTTTTGTATGGGTAGAGAGTATCATTACTCCTCTACGTTCATGTATTCCACTTCATTCTAAGCATTAATCAGTAGTTATTGAAATGCTAAGTGGAAGAATACCTAATAAAGATTAAGGTCAATCATCATGATTGGAAATACTATGAAGGCTTTAAGTAGGACAGGACTTGAGTAAATGATAATGTTTGATTGCCTTCAACAAGGACTTACTAGAATTATGACCCTAGCACCCTAGGGTATAGAATAGAAATGTGTAATACTCATGATCGTTACCTCATGGTAAGATTAACCAAACTTCTCATGCATGGCGAATTACAATTACGTGTGCACCCGTAATGGTAATCTACCTTGCATGATCACCCTTAGCTTCACTTACCCCAAGTTAACATCATAGTATTATTTAGATTCAACAAGCACAAATAATATGATGTCCTCCTGTCCATGAGCCAGTATTCCAATAATAGCATGTAATAGCATATAAGCACATTATGTCTAATGATAACTGCATATCCGTCATACTTTCAGAATTTCAGTCATAACTATGAGAGGGTCGGATTCAATATCCGAGATCGACGCTACGCGTGATCACCGAAGTTCCCTAATGATGTTGTACGCAAACCAGCGTAAAGTTCTAGTATTAAAGTATCCCATGGAGGAAGTCTAAGAGTAATAAGATCTTCCTCGGGATGTTCAGATAACACGCGTATATGTATAAAATTATGTATGTAGGAACATACTTGTATATTAAGTTCATAGACTTAATATACTTGACCCATTTGTCTTGTAGTTTTGTGTATTGACCATAGTTTATCACTCATCCCAGAAATCCCCATGTAGCGTAACGGGTCTAACAATGAGATTTATACGAATACGCTTGCCTTAGCTCGAAGGCCTTTTGCCAGGAAATCCAGGATACAGGTGTCTATGTGTCACACAAATCATGAAAGACATTTAGGTAAAATCAAATGCACACAATCCCTAGCATGCATTCTATATGAAGGTTCTTAGGTTATAGTCTAGGTCGAGTTCTCCACCTAATTCTCTATAACCAAGGCTCTGATACCAATCTGTCACACCCTCGCTTATAGCGGAAACACGAGGATGCGACGGACGGGATCGTCATAACACTTGGTATAATTACAGAGACAATATATATGCAAATCACCGTGTCATGACGTCGCCCGACACAATGGTGACTTGTGTCGTGATTAGTCAGTTCCACGACTATCATAGTATTATTGATTATATAATCCAAGATACACAATGTTCAAATATGAAAACAAATGACATACAATACATATGTAAATCTATTGAAATCCTTAGGGTCTCTGCTAAGGCATCTGCTCTAGCTATCCTCTTTGATTATGTTCACCTGAAAAGATATGCTTAAAAATATCAACACATAATGTTGGTGAGTTCCACAGGTTTAAATTGAAAACATGTAATTGATGCTGTATAGAATTTGATATGGAATCATACTGCAAGCACAAACCACATAACATGTGTTTTAGACAACCAAACCTAATGACGTTATGCATATAAATTTGCCGGAATATATTCACCCTTGGCCTGATTGCTGGCAGCTGTGTTGGTAACTCGCAAGTTAACCAATCATCAAAGGGTGGGGGTGTCAACCTAGTAGTACTACCAATACCTAACCGTTGGTTCCCAAACCGGGAATTAATGGTTGTAAGAATCATAGAATAACACCATGTATGCATGCAAAACAGTATCACATTGATTCCAAGTATAGAATATAGAATGTACAGCATTGAAAACGGGTGAGCATACTTTTCCCCCATAGATTGAAAACATTGAAAACTTGTATAAGCATAAAAAGGGGCCACGAAACTCACTTTGAATTGATGTAATGCACAAAGACTTCACAGAATAGCAATGCACGATCAAACACGATCAATACCTATGTAATAATTGTATTTAAGTCTTTAATACGTATTCGATGCGAATAGATATATTTGATTGGATTTGGGTTGGTTTAGTTTGACGCATACAATTTGTTATATATATTTGAGTTTAACTATAAATTTATTGATTTTTATATTAAATTTAATTAATTTAAAGTATATTTTATAACTTGTAGTTATATTGGTAAATAATTCGTGAAATTTGTAAGTTGTACAATTTCTAAAATTTTCCGTGGTTATTTTATAATTAATTACGATATAATGCCTATTTTTATAAAAATGATTATTTATATTATTTATAAATATTATTTTATAAAGATTTTTAAGGTTTTTAAACAAAATAAATTTTCAGAAATTCATTTTGTAATATTTTAAATAAGTAAAGTTTATAAAATTTATTTTTAGGATTTTTAGAAATTTTTATATAATTTTTAGAGGCTAAAAAGGCTTTAAAAAAATAATGCAGTGGCCCGGGGTCGAACCCGGGACCTGTCGGATGGGATGGAGCATGGGAACCGGTGAACCAAAGGCCGTGGCCGCGACATAACCCGGCTCCATTTGTTTTTAAACTGTTTCCGCAGCTTACCCCCAAATCCCCGAATAACCCTAATTCGTTTTCTCCCAAATTGAACACAAATTCAATACTGTTAATGACCAAATTCATGGGGCTTTTGTTCCCCATGATCAAACGTGTAGATTGATATGTTTTATTACCTGTTTGGTTTCGAAATTGTAGATGAATACTTCGATGAACAGCCGCGACTAGGTCGAAATCGATTCGAGATGAGATGGTTTATAATAATCAAATTAAACTGGTGGGCAGCTTCTAATGATGCTTAGGACCGAAAGCCCTCTGTTAAATTGAATGTATATGGGTCGGGATTTGGGTTTTGGTAGAGTTGAAGGTCGAAGATGAAGATGGTGACCGATTTCGATGTTTGTGTGTGTTTCGACTGTAATTGCAGCTTGTATTTTATTTGTAGGTTGTTAAAGTTCAAGTGATTGCTTTAATTTGATTATATTAGTGATTTAGTGGGCGTTCTAGCCGTTGAACGTTCGGGTGATAAAGTGGAAAAGGTTTTAGCCGTTTAATCGACTCTTAAACGCGTTTTAGCAGTGCTTAGGGTTCGAATCTTGTTCATGAAACGATTCTATGTAATTTGGGCTATTAAAATCGGGTTTTTAATAGGTTTTATCGGTTGCCGGCGTTTGGCCGGATAAGATTGCCGGAATCACGGGGGGCGGGGTTGGGTTTTTGAAAAATTACACAAGTGGTCCCTCGGGTTTAGGTTGTTGTTATTTTATGTTGAAAACTTCTTTTGAAGTTTCAAAAATATCAAGACACCCCCTGGACTTATTAGCATTATTATTATTTTTATCATTATTATTATTATTATTATTATTATTATTATTATATTATTATTATTATTATTATTATTATTTATTATTATTATTATTATTATTATTATTATTATTATTATTATTATTATTATGGTTATTATTATTATTGTTCACACGGACGTGTATACGAGAGTTTTAACTAAAACGATATATATATATATATACATAAAAATAATAAATAGATAAGGTTAATTAACACACATGGAACATGTACACGAAGATAATTCGGTTATCACGATAAATAGATTATGAACATAAGTGAGGCTAGTTTAATACACATGATGAGTTAACGAGCTTATTGCCGATTTGACGGTCTATTGGTGACAGATGCTACACACCAACACATTCACCACATGATCTTCAACAAGAAGAATCTTAGGTTTCTTTTCTGATTTGGGAATATCTTGAATGTTTTAAAACTTTGTTCACTAAATCCATCTGTATCATCTGAATTGTCACACTAATGTGCCAGTAATCCACAATGTTCTTCGCTTGATATTGTGAGGTGTCACAATATTCTAGAAAGAGTAATTTTAGAAAGTTTTGTTTGATAGTGGGTTATTATTTTTGTAAATAAGTTTTTGTGTGACTAAATAACATACATGAGAGAGAAAAGAGTAATTTTAGAAAGTTTTGTTTGATAGTGGGTTATTCCAAATTTAAAACAATATTCTTTACCTATTTTCCCCTTAATGACTAATAATACCTCCTAAAATTTTCATTTAGTTACAATCACGCCACTAATTGATCTAAACTATTTATCATTTAAATCAAAAGCTATAAAGTGGTTTCCAAGTTTTCAATTATAATGTGGTTTTTATTGGAACCCTCCCATATATATATATATATATATATATATATATATATATATATATATATATATATATATATATATATATATATATATATATATATATATATATATATTGATGTTGACGGGTTCTCGCAAGTTCTCACAATAATACAGGGTTCTTATTTGAACCTTATCGTATATATATATATATATATATATATATATATATATATATATATATATGTATATATATATATATTTTTTAATAATTTTAAGATGACATACAAAGGATTGCAAAATTTAATCTCTAATATCATAACAAATCTTTCTATCATGCTCTTATTCCACTTCAAAAATTGTATCACATGATTTTTTATTAATAAATCTATATCTAATATGTAATGTTTTAAAAATTTTTTCATCTTTGTATCAAAACAATTCAACCTATACTATGTCGAGTGTGAATTTTCTTGGAAATATTCGTTAAATTTTAATAATATTCAATTCTTATGTTTACTTAAGAGTTGAGTCATTCGACTATTCATGTAAATGCTAATTAGTTTTGAAGCAATGTTTTAGTTCTAATATATGATAAGGATCATAAGCCGTGCAAAAGATTTAAACCATAAAACAAAACAATTGATAAATTAAGTGAAAGATAACAAGTAAAAACTTGTAATTGTTCATTCACCCGCAACGCGCGGGCTACCGACTACTTAGTAGTAATTCGTCACTTTTAGTAAGAAGTTTGAAAATATTTGATGTGCAATTGATATATTTTATTTGTATCATTTGCAGCATATCAAGTATTCCCTCACTTGAACTTTGTTTGTCTCCTGAAAAAATCACTCAATACCACCAATAAACTAAATAAATCAAGATATAAATATGTCTTTCGAGAAATACGCAAGCAAATTTAATCTAGCCAAACATAAACAATTAAGCAAATATGGATGATATCCTTTTAAGCAATATTGGTTTCTAAAGACTTTTAATATGTAAAAATTCACACTTCTCACAAAGCGCACTCTCACTCTTTCATATGAAATCATACATAAGATGAAGTATGACTCATACGTTTAATTGCCTAGCATAAATATATGTGAAATCATATGCTTGTCAAGGGATCAAATGACCAACTATTTAGGTACTTACTCACATAAATCATTAGGTCTTTATTTTGAACTACAAAGGATTTAATGTTCCTATGTTTGTTTGGACATTCAGAGGCATAATTTCCAAGTTTCTCACAATGCGAGCACATGAGTTAGAGACTTATCTTTTGTACTTGAATTTTCTTGGTGGTTGTTATTTGATCTTGATTGATCTTCACAACCTTGATCATGTGTCCTGAGACAGTGATGTTTGAAGATTGCTAAAAACAACATCCTTTGTAGATGTCTCATCACTCTTTGATTCATTGTCATATTCTTTATGATTTTAGTTTTGAAATTTACTTTTGATAAAAATTTCAAAAAATTCCCTATAGAGTCCTGTTAAAAGGTTATTTCTAAAAAAACAAACCTTTTGATGGAGAATTTAAGATTAAAGTGATCTTGTTCAATCTTGGAGGGTTGACTATTAATAAGTCAGAAACTTTAGTCCCTTATTTGAAATTCTCATAAACATGTTTCCTTTCAAGTAATTTTCCCAAAAATTCTTATTTTTAACTCTGTGAATGTGATGTGCATCATGAATTTCTAAGGGACTCACCAGCGACAAAAGAAACTTCTGATCAAGTAGGGTTTTCGATTTCTCCTGTTATGTCAATTAAATCATTCATTTGATGAACGTAACCTGAGTGGGATATACTGGGTTTGTTTGTTTGTTTGTTTGTTATTTGATGAACGCAACCCATGTGGTGATCGGTTTATTAATGTTCAGAGATTGTGAGAATTGGAAAACTTGATTCATTTAGAAGAAGAATGTCAGGTACATATACATGGAGATCGACTACCAACTAGGAGACAAAGTAGGGGTTTACAACAACTTTGACTAGATATTTACAATGAGAATAATTCAAGTACAAACAAACAAAAGGATAGACATAAGCTTTACGTCTATCTCTTAATACAGTTGATTAAGTTGCAGCCAATTGAACCATTTTGTTTATAGCGAGCGAGATACCGTTTATGGCGACTGATGATACTAGATCCCTCATAGTCCTTAGATCCGATGGAGGTAGATATTGAAGGCTTCTTCAAATCAATTCAGTGTTGCAGAGAACTAATTCCGCTTTCATCAATTTCTGAACAACCTTCACTGTATCTTCCAATAGCAAAGATTGAGTAAACAAGGAGCCAATGAAAGAACCAATTTCTAATGAACAAACTGAATTGATAGAACTAAAAGGGAATTGTTTCACTAGTTTGGGAGAATGGGGATGGGAATTTACAGAAAATCATAAAAAGGGAGTGGAGCAACGACTATTGTTTCTCATTGATCAAATTATCAAGTATTGATCAAGAAATTTATGGATTGCACAAGGAATTCCAACTAGCAGGGCAGAAAAACACATGCATGATTCGGTAGAAGCAGCAGATGGCTTTGGATCAAATCATATTTGGTGGGTGTTACGAATAGAAGGGTCAATTGTTCTTTTGTCATAGTTGAAGGGGTGTAATTGTAATATTGTTGTTAATATTGTTAGTAGCTTAACTACCACTTAACGGTAGTTAGTTAGATCTGTAATTCGATAGTATAAATTCATTGAATGGGAATAAGATGAACAGTTTGATTGATCGAAATTCTTCTCTCTTCTTCTTCTTCTTCCGTTCGTATCAAATGGTATCAGAGCTGTCCGATCTTCAGACAACTCTCGATTGATTATGCAATGGTGACCACTTGCAATCACTCACTGGAACAGAGGGTGCAGGATCACGAAGCAGCTTTACTTCGTTTGGAGTCGGCAACAGGTCTCAATTTGTCAGAATTGGAGACCATTCGAGCAGCAACAACGAAGAATTCCACGGAATTAATGGCGATGAAGGCGTAATTGATTGAGAATTCGAATCAGATGACAGAGATTCTCAAGAATTTGCAAGTGCTTAGCAAGAATCAACCGATTTCTTCGGAATCGAGTCACGATGAAGATAATGATGCAGTGGCGTTCCACAACAACCGGAATCGCTTAACGAAGATGGAGTTTCCAAAATTCAATGGAACGAATGTAGAGGGATGGTTATGTAAAGTGGAACACTTCTTCTCCATTGATGGAACTCCTGAGAATTCTAAGGTGAGACATGCAATCGTTCATTTAGAAGATATTACACTATTATGGCATCAATCATTTGTTCGATCTAGGGGGGATCGATCGATGGATTGTCTTGGATGGATTATAAGAATTTCATTTCAACTAGATTTGCATTAGTAATTGGTTCTGATGTGATAGGAGCTTTAGCTGCCATTAGACAAACAGGTTCTTTACAAGAACTTTGTCAAGAATTTGATTTAGCTTTAACAAAAGTTACCATTTGTGATGAATATGCCACCAGCTTGTTCCTTCGAGCAGTTAAACCAGAGATCGGTAATCCATTGAGATTACTTCGGCCAAAAACCTTACCCAAAGCCTACATGTTAGCTAGAATACAAGATGAGAATCTAAAATGCAATCAACCAAACACCACTCAAAAACCTTACCGAAACACCAATTCCTTCAGTAACTACTCTAAACCACCACTATCTTCTAGCAACACTAACCTACCCCTATTACCTACACCATTAACCAAACCTAAAACCTTTACTTCTAGAAGATTATCTCCTAAGGAAATTGATGAGAAAAAATCTCGAGGGGAATGCTTTGGATGTATTGAGAAGTATACACCGGGTCATGTGTGCAAGACTAAACAATTATTCTCAGTGGAAATAATTGAAGAAGGTGATGAAGAAAATGTTGAACCCAACTGCATTGACTGTGCAGTGACTGAAGTATATGAACCACAGATTTCTCTTAATGCAATCACAGGCAGCCATTCATTCTCCACTATGAAAATAGTGGGAATTGTCAACAATAAACCATTACACATCTTGATTGACTCGGGCTCTACCCACAATTTCTTAGATGAAAGCTTAGCCAAGAAGTTTCATCTTCAAATTAATCATATGACACCAGTGAAGATTACTATAGCCGATGGCAACATCATGACTTGCAACAAGATGTGTAGTAATTTCAGGTGGTCAATGCAAGGACACTTGTTCCAAACTGATGTATTCTTAATTCCTCTTACCAATTATGACATAGTCTTAGGAATTCAATGGCTACAAGGGCTTAATGACATCACATGGAACTTCAAAGATCTCATTATGAAATTCCATATCCAAGGAGTTCAAGTTACACTTAAAGGCTCTCAATCCACTCAAGTGGCATTATGCTCAACTGAGAAATTACACATGTTGTTGAATCAATATCATTCCCGTGCACAAGCACAATTGTTCAGTTTACAATCCCAAAATGATGAACATCCACAACGTGCTCCAAAAGTACCTGAAGAATCTATTCCAACTGTCATTTCAGATCTCTTACAACACTATGAAGATGTATTCAAGATCCCTACATCCTTACCCCCTAAGAGACAATGTGATCACAAGATTGTCTTGAAAGAAGGTACTAGTCCCATATCTCTTAAGCCATATAGATACCATGCTGCTCAAAAAGATGTTATTGAAACAATGACACAAGAACTGTTGGATATGGGCATTGTAAGAGAAAGCACTAGCTCATTTGCAGCCCCGATGGTCTTAGTCAAGAAGAAAGATGGGTCTTGGCGAATGTGTGTTGATTATAGGAGGTTAAATGAAGCTACAATCAAAAACAGTTTCCCCATTCCTTTAATAGAGGAATTGTTAGATGAATTAGGAGGTTCCATTTTTTTTTCTAAATTGGATCTAAGATCCGGCTACCTTCAGATAAGGATGCATGATGATGATGTGTACAAGACAGCTTTTCGTACTCATCAAGGTCATTTTGAATTCTTGGTGTTACCCTTTGGGTTAACAAATGCACCGGCCACTTTCCAATCATTGATGAATGCCATTTTTAAACCTTTACTTCGCAAATGTGTATTGGTATTCTTTGATGACATCCTGGTATACAGCAATTCATTGGCTCAACATGTATTAGATCTTGAAGCTGTATTGCAACTATTGAGAGCTCATTCATTGGTGGCAAAGAGATCAAAGTGTTCTTTTGCAGGCCCTAAAGTAGAATATTTGGGTCACATCATTACTGGTGCAGGAGTTTCCACAGATCCTTCAAAAATCCAAGCGATATTATCTTGGCCCACTCCTACTACCATAAAACAATTGAGGGGATTCCTAGGCCTCACTGGGTACTATAGGAGATTTATCAAATCCTTTGGTACTATAGCTAAACCTCTCACTAATTTGCTCAAAAAAGATGCTTTTAAGTGGTCTCCATTGGCACAGCAGGCTTTTGATCGGCTTAAAATGGCTTTATCCACTTCACCAGTGTTGGCTTTGCTGATTTTGGGAAAACTTTTGTCATAGAAACTGATGCATCGGGCAAAGGATTGGGGGCAGTGTTGATGCAAGATGGTCACCCACTTGCTTTTCTCAGTAAGAGTTTATCTCTTAAACAACAAGCTCTATCAGTTTATGAACGTGAATTGCTTGCCATCTTGCTAGCTGTTAAGCATTGGCACCACTATTTGATCTCTAAGAAGTTTGTTATTAAGACTGATCAAAAGAGTTTGAAATTCTTGCTTGAGCAAAAGATTCACACTCCTCTCCAACAAACTTGGCTCTTTAAGCTCATGGGTTATGACTATGAGATCTTGTACAAACAAGGGGCTACTAATAAGGCTGCTGATGCCTTATCAAGAGTAGAGGGTTCTACTCTATTCCAATTGACATTAAGTTTATTGGATCCTTTATTATGGCAGCGAATACAAGCTAGTTGGTTTGCTGATCCAACAGTCCATGCCATTATTGAAGCTTTACAAAAGGGTTAGTCTGTACCTCATTACCTGTGGAATGGTACCTTACTTACCAGGAAGGGTAAGATGGTGGTGGGTGATGATGCCAAGTTGAGACTTGACATTCTATCTTTATGTCATTCTTCTCCTGTTGGGGACATTCAGGTCATACAGCTTCTATACATCGACTGAAAGAACTGTTCTATTGGAAGAAATGTAGCCAACATGTTCGGAAGTTTATTCAAGAGTGTCAAGTTTGTCAAAGAAGCAAATATGAAAGGGTTGCTACTCCTGGGCTCTTACAACCACTTCCAACACCGAAGTCCATTTTTTCTGATATCTCAATGGATTTCATTAATGGGTTGCCCAAATCATACGATAAAGATTCAATTTTGGTAGTGGTTGACCGTTTTACCAAGTATGGCCATTTCATTGGCCTTAACCACCCTTATTCAGCTTCTCAAGTAGCCCAAGCTGTCTTTGATAATGTTTTTAAACTTCATGGTTGCCCATCTACCATAGTATCCGATCATGACTCTTTATTTTTGAGTCGTTTTTGGAAAGATTTTGCCAAGCTACAAGGTATTGAATTGGCCTATTCGACAGCCTACCATCCTCAATCAGATGGTCAGACTGAGGTTCTTAATAGGTGTTTAGAAACTTACTTGCGAGCTATGGTGATGGATACACCTCTTTTGTGGTTTAGATGGTTAACTTTAGCCGAGTGGTGGTATAATACCACCTAGCATTCGGCTATTGAGATGTCTCCCTTTGAGGCTTTGTATGGAATTAAGCCACCCATACACATTCCTTACATCCCAAATGATTCACAGATTGCTTCACTTGAAGAGCTGTTTCAAGTACGAGAATTAAAGCTGCTTAATTTGAAGGATTCTTTGGCCAAAGCTCGCAATCGAATGAAGCAACTTGCTGACAAACATCGCAGCGATCGGAATTTTTCTATAGGTGATTGGGTTTATGTTAAACTACACCCTTATGTCCAGACATCCCTACGACAACATCCTCACTCTAAATTGGGTCCTTGCTTCTTTGGTCCCTTTTTGATTGTAGAAAAGGTTGGGACTGTTGCTTATCGACTGGACTTACCACCATCCGCTTAAGTTCACTCTACCTTCCATGTTTCACTTTTGAAACCGGCCAAGGGAGCTGATCATACTGTTATCCCTCTTCCTGATTTCCCTCGATTCAAATTGCAACCGCGTGCCATTTCGGATAAACGATTCGTTCGAAAACGTAATAAAGCAGCAACTCAAGAGTTGGTTCATTGGGCGCAATTACCGGCTACTGAAGCTACTTGGGAAGGCCTTGAGGAATTTCACCTCCGATTTCTAGATTTTCATCTTTGAGGTCAAGGATGCTTTTAGGGGGGAAGTATTGTTACGAATAGAAGGGGTCAATTGTTCTTTTGTCATAGTTGAAGGGGTGTAATTGTAATAATGTTATTAATGTTGTTAGTAGCTTAACTACCACTTAACGGTAGTTAGTTAGATCTGTAATTCGATAGTATAAATTCGTTGAATGGGAATAAGATGAACAGCTTGATTGATCGAAATTCTTCTCTCTTCTTCTTCTTCTTTCGTTCGTATCAGTGGGTGCAAGAAAACGACGAAAGCATGTAGCTTTGTTTTCTCAATTGATTATAGAAGGTCAACAAAATCATATTGTTATTGGAGACTAGTATTGTAGAAATCTTTGGGTGTGGCCAAGAAAGAGATCAGGGTCTAGAAAAAGTAAGTATGGTGAACGGATCCATCGGTATATAAGCCATCTAAGATGAATAAAGAAAAACTATGCATTGAAGAAGAAACGGATGGTTGATCCTGATGTTAAAAAACTAAGTCATTCCTCAACAAAATTTAGTTTAAGGGAGAGAATAATAGAAGTAAACTAAATATTTATAGCTAATCATAAGTTAGCGTGACATATTGTATAATTAGAACTAATATAAGTTGGGTAGTTATTATTAGTTATATATGACAATTATATAACCACCGAATCATAAACGGGTTGGTGTCTTTACCCATCAATTCTACAAATATAAATACTCTTATAATACACCATTTGACAATGATGAAATGCACTTAATGTATTATTTGCATAGTGTGTACATAATGTGTTTGATTCATCCTCTTTTATTCCGACAATAATCATTATCACTGTCAAAGTTCAAGGACACGTTCATGGGTGAAACCTCTATTTTCTGGTAGTGAATTAAAAGAGTTCCTTATAACTTGTTTTGCGAAACCTAGCTAGCTAGCTAGTTATATATATATATATATATATATATATATATATATATATATATATATATATATATATATATATATATATATATATATATATATATATATATATATATATATATATATATATTTAGACATAAACCACTCACAAGTCTTCTAGCTAGTTATATATATATATATATATATATATATATATATATATATATATATATATATATATATATATATGTATGTATGTATATATGTATATATATTTGAAGATATAAACCACTTGCGATTCTTGTATTTGATCGATCGTCACATGCATAGGCAGACTGTATGTACACATGAAAATCCCGATCACTCTCGTAAATTTTGATAATCCCCTCTCCTAAACTTTTGAAACTAAAAAAGAGCAAGTTTGTCTCAAACACATAGTCATGGGTGGAACTAAGATGGGATCCGAGGCGTCCGGTGACCTTCTCACAGTTCCACGAACCAAAATTTCTTACTAACCTGGGTCTGTTGAATGTAACCGCGTAGATTTTTAGTACTTTAACCCTCAAACAATCAAGTAGTTAGTATGATGAAAAAAATATATTGAGATGGGTGTTTTTGACAATAAAACAAGCGAAACTTATATTGTTTTCAAGATATTAGGAATCAAATGTTATGTTTATATACTTTACGTGACATTATTCTTAAACTTGTTGAACATCATCTATATCAAATACTAATTGGTGTTCTTAACAATTGTGCAAAAGTTTGAAAATCATTTTAACATTATCTTAAATTGGTTGTTTCAATACGGTTCTTGATAGATATGCAAACACAAGAGTTTGAAAACCGTTTTACCGATGTTTCTCGTCAGTGGACCGGATTCAACCCGATCTAACTCAAACCGAACCAAAAAAATTATTATATTATAATAGTCAAACAACTCTTAAAAATTTTAGCCCTCATGAATAAAATTTTTATAAGTCTGGTCATATGGTCCAAGAATTATCATCGAGTTTTGGTTAAGTGTACATGATAACCTTAGCTACAACGAAGTAAAGTAAACTCAAACTGTATTTATAAATAAAATATAATGTAACTTACAACTTCACAAAATGATTACACTCTATGAGTTAAAGATGCTCGATAATTACTTAATATAACCATCAATCTTCATGATCATTATCACTTTCAGAATCTGCACAAGGAATTGAAAGCAAGCTAAATGAAGAGAAAATTAGAAACTGTAAGTTGTTCTTACCTAGCTAGGTAGTGGAACAGGCGGTGCAACATTTTGATATGATTGATGGTACTAAATAAAACTAATATAAAGCCATAAGATCGATCCAGTTGTAATTTCATTTCTTCAATCAATGCGAATGATCATACATAACCAGCCAGTAAAATTAGTGTTTACTATTTATAAATTATTTAAGCAAATTTAAGATGCTCTATTGGAGAATATGTATATATGCCAGCAAAAATATATGATAGGGTTAGAACTCGTAGAAGAGAAGAATGCTAAGAGATAGAGGAATTAATCAAACTTCTAGAAAATCTTCAGGTTGTTGCATTCTAGATTAAATAAGCAATAACCAAGAGTTACAAATAAGACCCCAAACAAATAAGAAAGACCCCTTACAATTCTTACATCCATGAAAAAATAAATAATAATAAAAATCACGTAACAATATATATAACCAAATAATAATACATGTGATCGATTTGATCGACGATGGTTAATTTGTGCTGGCAAGTGCTCCGTAAAAAAAAATAAAAAAAAATAAAAATAAAAATAAAAATAAAAGAAGCTTACGTACGTACCGGAACGAACGTCATCACCGAGCTTGCCTCTATCCTGAATTTGTTTAAGAAGCATCCTGTATATTAGCACCCACCAATATATGTGAAAAGCAAGCAAGCAAAAAAGCAAAGTGTTGAAAACATAATAGTAGACTGGTGCTTCTGGAGTGTGCTTCTCTTGATCCAAAGTTTGAAGAACTTCAAAACTACAACATGCAACAAAAGAAATTGGATTACATATATATATGTGTTTATTAATAAAACTTACTCTTGAATTCAATTAATGAATATGTATACTTTGTAATAAAACTAGCTTTAAATTGGATTACATATTATATATGTATGTATGAGTTTAATTTCACCACAAAATAACCTAGCTTTAAATGATATATATACATATATATATATGCGTTGTGTGGGTGATCAGTTTAGTTACCTTGTACTCCATAGGATCCAGCATGGATAATAGATAAGGCGAAGCACAACCCATGACACCACAAACAAAATGAATGAAAAGCTTGCAAGCCCTTCAAACCCACTGTATTTAGACATCTTCCCTACTTCAAGAAATACATCACTACCATCATGAAGAGCTAAAACAACCGACCCAACACGAGCAAACCTAAAAAATGCATGTACATGAGATATTGATCGATCACACAACTGATAACATTTTCACGTGTACGGTACAAGCTACCTAGAAACTACGTACGTACCTGCATATATATGACATTGTAATAAGAATGACGGATGCAACATGATGGGCCATTGACACACTAAAATCTGATCGTCTTGTTTCCCAGAAAATCAAAGCAAATATGGAGTATGTGTAGAATCCATCGGTATACATGTACATGGCTTTTAACTTTAACCTACAAATTCAATTAAATGAATGAATATATATATATATATATATATATATATATATATATATATATATATATATATATATATTATGAACACGAAAATAATTATTAGTAAAAGAATATATACTTCACTTTCTGGTGTGGCCATCTCTGATCGGCAGGACCGACCCAAAAGTTAGTCGTTTTGGTGAACCATGGCTCGTCATAAGTTACAGCCAAGGTTAGGGTTTCTGCCGAAAGATAATAGAGAAATTTCCAGGCTGATTCCTTAAATTTCATTATCCTTTTGTTTCTTTCTTCATTTTTCTCTACACCCTTATATATTAAACGCCTTCCTATACCCTGCAACATACATACATACATACATACATACATACATACATACATACATACATACATATATATATATATATATATATATATATATGAGGAGGGTTAGGATCATTATAAAACCATGATTTATTTACAGAACCTAAAAATCATTTATTTACATAAATGTAACTTAAATCTAGTGATACTTGAGCTATTTTACATATGTGTAAATCGTACATGTAAGTAAAACAACCAAATATCAACAACCTTAAATTACATTTATGTAAATTAATGATTTGTTTATGTAAATTAATGGTTTTTTGGTTTTGAAAAAAAAATGATAGGATCAAATGAAAAATATATTTTGCCTAAGTAGGGTAAGAATGAATAAGAAGTTGACACATGACACTTCTTCATATTAGGATTAAGAGGCATTTTGATCCTACAAATAACACTCTCGTCCCTTTTGTTTATTTAAAATGCAGCACACCTCTTATATAACAATTGTTCTCTTTCTATTTGTATTCAAAAATATAGATGGTGATGATCATAGTACTTCAACAATCTGGTAGCGACAACACCATCTAGCTTTGTCAAAGGAGGTTTATTAGGGTTTCAACGTTTGAGGAATAGGAGTTGATTACCGTTGTTGATAATATCAAGAATCGTAAGTTTGTGGCTCTGCTAGGGGTAATGTTGATTAAGAGAGGCTCGGTTTAGGTAGCTTAGAATCGAAATGGAGACATGCTTTTGTTTCGGCTTTTGGCGATGGTAGTTTACGAAAGATTGCATGTGGTGGAGCTCATACCTTGTTTTCAACAGGTTAAATTATTTCACTTCGATTACTTTTTTTTAAAGTTAACATTAGTATGACATGAGTTATATTTGAGTTTGGCTTTAAAGGCATGGTTTTGATCCAACATTAAGTTTATTAGGAATTATAGGATATATCTTGTATTAGATTTGTTGAGATGTGAGTGTGATGAATTAGTATGTGTTTCACAAACACTAGAGATATATATATTGCTGGACAATCACTACAAGAAAACAGGTCTTTAGGAGCGACGTTTTTTGGGGCGAAATAGGCTTTAGCGGCGACAGGAAATAGCGGCGACCCTTTAGGGGCAACCAGTCGCCGCTAATACCCTGCAATCCGTACGGGTCTTTTCAACTCAATTTCGAACGTCGATCAACTGCAGATCTGACGGTCCACAAAATTCCGTACAAAAAGGCAATAGCGGCGACGCCTTTAGCGGCGAAGCGTCGCCGCTATTGCCAATAACCCAAATATCAGCTTCTTCCTCCTCGCTCCCCTGCGCGTGACAGAAACAAAATTCCCTCCACACAAAATTCCCTCCACACAAAATTCCCAAACACCCGACCACCCGACCACCGTTCCCCTCTTCTTCCGGCGCCTCCCCACCACCTCCCCGCGCGCACGACAACCACCCGACCACCGTTCCCCTCCCCAACACCTCCCCGACCACCGAAAGTCGCCGGCATTGTTCTAAGGTATATATTGTTCTTCCTTTGCTTGATTTTCTAAGGTATTGTTCTCCCTTTGTAACGAGTTACTCCCCACCATTTCAGCTTCAACGAGCTACTCCCCAACACCGTTACCATTTCACTTTGCTTGATTTTCTAAGGTATTGTTCTCCCTTTGCTTGATTTTCTAAGAAATTAGTGTGTGAAATTAGTTGTTATTGGTCTCCATTTTCTTGATTTTCTATGAAATTAAGGATAGTGATTTGATTTGAGTTGCATTTGTGTATTTTGTAGGTTAGAATGTAATAAATTTGGGTATTTTGCTATGTAGTTGGTTAAAAATTAATTGATTTGGTTGTGTAATTTGTAGTTGCATTTGTATATTTTGTAGTTGATTCGGTTGTGTAACAATTTAGGGTTTAGAGCAAGTTGTTGTGGATTTTAAGAGTAGATAAAGTTAGTAACCTAATAGTTTACGGTTTACATGTGTTAGTGTATATATTAAGCACAAAACTCATTTTCTTTCACTTGTGGGGCATTCATTTTTTGTGAATATGGTAGAAAACATAAAATTTCCTAATTGATTATGAATACCAAATATCAAATATAAATGAATAAAAACATGATTATACATATTAGTATTGAAACTAGCTAGAAGGTGAATCTTAAAATTTTGTATTTAAAGCATTGCTTTCTTGCATTTTTACCCCCAAATTGTCATATACATGTCAAGATTAGTTACTAGAAACTTAGTTGTTTTGGTTGTGTAACAATTAGTTGTTTTGGTTGTGTAAAAATTAGTTGTTGTGTAACAAATTAGTTGATTTGGTTTTGTAAAAATTAGTTGATTTGGTTTTGTAAAAATTAGTTGATTTGGTTGTGTAACAATTTAGGGTTAAAAATTAAGCATATATGTGTATTTTGTAGGTTATGAGCAAGTTATTATGGTTTAGAACTAAGTTACTGAAATGTATGTTTATTTAAATGTATGTTTCACTTTTAAACATTTAGTTTCGTTATCACTTTTAAATGTATGTTTATTTAAATATATGTTTCAAAAGGTTAATAATTTTAGTTGAATGATGTTCAAACATTACCTATTCTTTTCAACTTACTCAAATAATAAAACGTAATACGAGATAAGATATTCATATAATACACATTCATATAATACACATTCATATATGAGATAAGGTATTCAAAAAGTGGATTTAGCAGCGTACCCTTGTAAATTCTCCACATTATGTTTCAGTTGCATCATGGTTGTTGATAAAAGTTGGCTTAACAATCCAAACCGAAGCTCAGAGGAGTATAATAATGGACTTAGCTCTTTTCTCAAGATGTGCAAAAATCTAGTCGACAGTAGAGGTCATATTTTTTGTCCGTGTACTAAATGTCGGAATTCGGTCATGCTATCTTTGGTAAAAGTGAAGTATCATTTGTACGCGTGGGGTTTTCAGCGTAGTTATTCAGACTGGATTTATCATCATGAACCCTCAATTTCTCAAGTTGTAGTACAAGATAAAGTTACGTCTATTAATGATATGGCTGGCGTTATTGAAGATCTTATGGAAGTGAATACCAACCTTAATAAAGAGAACCCTTGTACAGAGAGTGAAAGTGTCTGTGATGATTTTGAAAACTTGTTACATGAAGTTCAGTCAGAATTATATCCGGTTGTACTAAGTTTTCTTCTCTAAAGACCCTTTTCCTTGTAGTGAATGGTCTTAATGACTGTGGATAACTGGGTGTGGAAGATGGTAGAAGCTACACAATTGTACTGTATCTTATGCTCCTTGGCCTTTCTAAATTGAAAAGTATACGTTTGTTATCTTGCTCCTTAATTCCATTGCATTGTTTAATCATAATATTGTGCATTAGGATTTCTAGTTTAAAGATTTCAAAAGTTAATTTCTATTAGGAATTTTAGGTCGAAAAGAGTCTGAAAGATAGTTTGTTAGGAAGAATCATATCATAATCATAACCATAACCAAACTTAGTAAATCTCATCCTAACAAAACTATTGTTTAATTTAAGGTGAATCAACACATAACGTGTTGTTTCACCCTAAAACAACACAAAACATATGTACTTATGTTTTCTTACTTTAAATCTGTATAGAACATGTTGTTCTATACCTGAAATAAAATAACATGTTTTGTGCTAAATCAACACAAAGATGTTATTATACAATAAAACAACACATAACTTACTCTTTTACTCTAATTTAGCACAAAACATGTTGATTTACTCAAATTTAGCACAAAAATATAGTAGATTTTTTTAATACAGAACAATAATGTACTAGATTTTATATTTCTGAGTGTGATAAATATGTTGGATTTTAATACAAAACAACAAGGTGCTAGATTTTATATTTATGAATGTGATAAATGTGTTGGATTTTTTTCATGTTGTTTTATATAAATCAATACAACATGTTTTGTTTAATCTTAATACACACCTAAATGTGCTCTTTGTTTTTATTTTAATTCAACACCGTGTTGTTTTGTGGTAAATCAATAAAATGTGTTATTTTGTTTTAAAACATGCTTTTTATCTATAACAAGTGTTGTTTTGATGGAAAAGTGATATAAAAATGTGTTGTTTTGATGGAAAAGCTACATAAAAATGTTATTTTGATGGAAAAGCGACATAAACATGTAGTATCAAGGTAAATCGCACAATAGCTTGTAAATCAACACAAAATGTACCATTTTAATGTAATTTCACCCATTAAATATATAACTAAATTTCACCTATTGGCCACCGACCTTGGTTTTTGAGAGATAATAATAATTAGTAGAGAACGATACAGTTTAAGGTAAATCAGCACACAACATGTCGCTCTAAAGTAACTTAACGCTGAATATGCTGCATTACAGTAAATCAACATAGAACGTGTTGTTTTACCTGAAATCAACACAAAATATATTGTTTTAGCGTAATTTAGCACATTATGTGTTGTTTAAATGTAATTCTGCACTTAACATGTTGTTTAATTATAATTTAGCAAAAAACATATTGTTTTTGACGTGATTCAGGACATTAAGTGCTATTTAAATATAAATTAGTATTAAGCGTCATTGTGTTGCAGTGAGGGCGCAAAACCATACAAAGTAGCACCAATATCACGTCACCTTCAGCGACCACCAACATCGGAAAAGCTCATATTAGAAAATAAATAAATAAAAACAGAACGGAAAGTAGACGTAAAAACACGAAATATTAAACACAATATTTAAGTGGAAATAGCATCCTCACATTGCTACAATGTCGTTAAACATTAACAACGATGAACCGCATATGTTACGGCATGTTAACTCTTAAATTTATAGTAAAAAGTAAAATGAAAAAACTGTAAAATATGAAATGTATAAGGGAAGAAAGTTAAAAGTGATAAAATTTAGGAGTTAGATTGTAAAAGATGTAAAAGTATTGAGTTTAAAATAAAAATAAAAGAAAAAAATAAATTGTACAATCATTAAAGTTAAAAGTGATAAAATTTAGGAGTCAGATTGTAAAAGATATAAAAGTATTGAGTTTAAA